>JAMKPZ010000718.1:0-41682 GCA_024699675.1 Amphibolis antarctica
TTTTTTTAAGCATGGGGTCAACACACTTATGAAGGTCTAAAAGAGTATGATAAAGAAGAAAAAATAAAAGACAATTTTACAAAGAAAGAGGAAATTAAAGAAAAATCTAGTCTAGAAGACAAGGCTGATGCTAAGTTAGAGGATAATACAGAATCTCAAAAGAGTAAAGAATCTAGAAACTTGTCTAATAATTTCTTGGTACAAAGAATTTTAGTGTTTTAGTGAAGCACGTGAGTTTTTAAGTTAAACACGTGAGATTCAATTTTAGGAAATGTGAATAGTTGTTTGACATTTTAAGGTCATAAATCTGAATATCTTTAGGCATTTAATGTTAAAACCTTAAGACTAAATAAATGAAATTAACAATTGAATGTTTCAACATTTTATATTTGAATCACTCTTCAGCAATTGTGCAGGGACATGGTTATGTTTTTACAAGTAAAACATAGCTGCGATCGTGGACTTCGAAGATTTCAAAGGAGGATGATTGGGTCATTGATATTCTAGAATAGTCTAGAAAAATAAATGTAAAATTGCAAACACTGAGCACTTGGTTTGTACAAACATGAGATGAATGAAGAAGTTAAATATTTCATAGACACATTCAAGAGTTTTTGTGGACAAAGTAGAAGATATGGAGGAAGTGTATTTCACTCTATAAATACACTTGAAAACTTAGTAACTAGAGGCATTCAAGATGATAATACATTCACGGAGTTACAAAGAAAAGTGTGTTTTAAAGACAGTGTTGACCCCCATGCTTAAGGATCTATTGGACAGTTAACCGAACATTCACTGGCATGCTGATACATCACCTCGACAGCCGGTTCACCCAAACTCCTCCCTGAAAAAGTCCCGCTCTGCAGGCGTTGAAGCCCACATTCAGCACCTATAGGGTGGCCGGGTAAATCAGTCGGCCAACTACAGGCACACTGGTAAAATACCCCAGCGATCGATCTCTAATCCTCCCACCAACATGCAGGTATGCTCGCCAACATGCCTTGTCCGATTTCTGGGGAAAAATACACGGTTGTCGGAGCCCCAGCCGGCGCACAATCCCGATTACCCACTGCAGCTTATTCCCTAAATCACTGGCTAAATTCCTAGCGAACCCTGATCCAAACCACCCAGCACCTGGCTAACACACCGCGGCTGTCAGCTAGCCACATGAGAAGATGATTTGAATCAATTGGAAAGATACAGTGAGATTTAATTACTTAAATCTCGCAATCAATCAATCACGCGGATCATGCAATTGAATCAAGATGTACGTGGAGTTTCCATCCCGGGATCACTCGAAGAAGGAAGGGGATTCCATATATAAAGAGGCCCTCTACCCCATTTTAAGGGAGGGCATTTTGACAGCTTTTTGGACATTCTAAAGGAGGAGAGCTACTCGGAACCTTGATGCCCTCTCACCGCACCGGAGTGAGGACTTTCGACCATCGCCGACGACTCCCTACAGATAAGTTCCCTCATCCTCTGCCATCGTATGTATGATTTAGCCCCGTTTTCTCGAGCCTCGACCCTACTGAACCTTCCCCACGCAAGGGGAAAGGTCGGAGGACATGCCCGGGTGTCATTCCTTGGGATATACTTCCAAAGGTACCGGAAGCCTCCCTCCTGGTCGAGTGAATCCACCCGGTACAGTCGAGATCAGTTCGGTCATAACCCCTTCATCGAGTCTTTTTACATGGAAACTCGTGTTTTCTTACGTATTCTACGAATGCATCATCGAGTTTTCCCCTATACATTTCCTTTGAAACGACTGGCCATTGTTGGATGCATAGTCTCCGCTTAGAGACGGCCGAAGGTGTCTGCATAGAAATCTCTACACCTAGAGGTTGATGCGGAAAATCGAGTGAACATCCAGTTCCCTTTTACCAGAAGAGGCAAAGCTACCCTCTCGAAGACCCGAAAAGGCTTCCAGGATGAGGCCGTCGGCATGTATCATTGCCAACGCCGGCTGTCTGGGTGTACGAGCATGTACACCCTGACGGTGCCCTTTTAACCGAGAGAGGCAAAGCTCCCCTCCCGATGCCTTGGAAAGGCTTTCGGGATGAGGCCATCAGCATGCATCATCGCCGATGCCGGCCGCCTGAGTGCACGAGCATGTACACCCGGACGGTTCCCCTTTTTCTGGGAGGTGCAATGCTGCCCTCCTGATGCCCCAGAAAGGATTCCAGGATGAGGCCATCAGCATGCATCATCGCCGACGCCGGCCGTCTAGGTGCACGAGCATGTACACCTTGACGGTTCCCCTTTTACCAGGAGGAGCAAAGCTACCCTCCCAATGCCTCAGAAAGGCTTCTGGGATGAGGCCGTCGGCATGCATCATCGCCGATGCCGACCGTCTGGGTGCACGAGCATGTACCCTGATGGTTCCCTTTTACCGGGAGTGGCAAAGCTGCCCTCCCGGTGCCCCAAAAAGACTTCCGAGATGAGGCCGTCAGCATGCATCATCGCCGACGCCGGCCATCTTAGTGCACGGGCATGTACACCATGACTGTTCCCTTTTACCGGGAGAGGCAAAGCTGCCCTCCTGATCCCCCAAAAAGGCTTCCGAGATGAGGCCGTCGACATGCATCCATGCTGACGCTGGCGATCCGGGTGTATGAGTATGTACACCCCGACAGTTCCCAGTTGCCAGGGGAAGCAAAGTTGCTACCCTGATCCCGTGGAAAGTCTTCCAGGATGAGGCCATGTTTGGTCATGCTGACTATCGTGGTTTTCCATTTTAGAGCCGAAGAGAGGCCAAGATTGTCTGGGCTGTCTAGGGGTGCCTAACACCTTCCCCAATAGTACCCTGAGCCCGATATCCAATTCTCTCATGTTTCGCATAGCGTTACATGATTTTACGTCATTCTTGCGATTTTATTGTTTCGATGGTGGAAGGATACTTCCCTATCCAGTTTTCCTTGTTTTCTACCCAAAAATAAGGTGGCAACTCCATTCAATGAGCCATCCACCTCACGTGGTGATGTACTCACACAAACACCTTTCAATTCTCTGTACCTCGGCCCATCTGTCGGCTCTGTCGGTGAAAACCCATGGTCTTCTGGGTGATAGCCAGTTGAAAAAGAGGGTACAAATTTTTGGTGACTCCGCTGGGGAGACTCGCTACATTTTTATCAATTAAGTGACTCAAACTCTTGCTCGTATGACTCTTTTACAGTAATTTTTTGTTTTCCGCTAGGATTTTTAGCGTACTTATCGCATTTGCTAAGCGAAGCCGCTTTCAAATGCATTTAACCGAATCACCCTTCTTTGGTCCTCCCTACAAATCCCCCGTGCAGATTCTCTATGCAGACCTCTGCAATTTGCAAGTTCTAGATCGCGCTAGCTCCCCCTGTCCAGACCCGCTCACAAGCAAGAGCAATGGCCACCGGTTCTGCTGTGACGTCCGGATCTTCCCCTTCTGTCACTGCGGCTGCCTCTGTGCCGCTATCTGTGGTTTTCCGCCCACCACCGCCTGTCATCACCAGGACGAACTTCACTAGGCCAATCACTGTACCTACTAGAGCCACAGATCAACCCAGGGCGCCAGACCTGTCTACGGCTGGGGCATTCGAAAATGTCATGTCACATCCTGCACCGCCCGCTTCTCTAGCCACTGAAACTGAAGGTAACGGGCCGGTTCCCGCGGGGAACACCGACCCATCCTACTAGCCGCCCTCAAACACAGAGGGCATGGAAGGGGCCGACGCCTTCCAGCCACCCCGGTTGAGACATTTTGAGCAGACTCTCTTAGCTCACCAATTGTCGTGCTACCAACAGCAAGGGATTAGTTCGGTAATCCCACCTAGGCCAACCGTCTGTGTCCTAGAGATGGCGCATGCTAAAGAATATGACATTGTCACCACTCCAGTCGCGGGTCAGTTCTTCCAACCGCCAGCCACCACTATAGCCGTCGCGATGCCGGATCTGCAAGGGCAACTACTACAGAGGATAGTTGAACTAGAAGCGTCCTTCTGGAACATGAGGTCTGGCCCGCTAGAACCCTCTTGTTCATTCCAGAACCTTTGTTTCTATCCGGAGGTGATGCTCCCTCCTGACTTGAAGATGCCCGAACTGGTTAAATACAACAGGCACGGTGACTCGCGCGTGCACCTCCAGGCCTATTGTGGAGACATGGTAGCGCTGCAACACGAGGAGAAGCTCCTCGTCTGGCTATTCTAGAAATCTCTCCAAGGACCTGCACTATCATGGTACATGTCCTTAGTCTTGACAAAGATCTACACTTGGGAGCAGCTGGAGTACATGTTCCAGGAACAGTATGCATACAACTTGGACTTGGCACCCAAGTTGCAGGACCTCCGCAGCCTTTGCCAACGTGAAAACGAGCTGTTTAATGGCTACGTTGGCAGATGGAGGGCCCTAGCGTCTCAAATCTGGGACAAACTGGCCAAGGAAGACTCCTTGGACATGATTGTACAGAGCGCTCAGCCATCACTGGTAGCGCTCCTATGCATTCAGTCATACACTACGTTCTCCCAGCTAATCAAGGCCGACAACCGCCTGGAGGGGTTTTTTGAAGTCAAGAAGATTTTTGACCCTTCCTTTTGGGGCCAACACTAGAGGAAATATCTGCCCTAGGCCACCGGTCACAGGCGACAGCACGGGCAACAATCGTGGCTTCTGAAGGAATGACAACGCGTGGCCATCTCCCATGACGGTTGTGGCAGCTGCACCCTTGCCATATCACCCGCAACAGGTGTACGCCCCAGCCCAAGAGTATCATTCACCCGCCATCACCCCAGTTCAGCAACCAGTCTACACCACCCGAGCGGCCCCAAATTAGCAGCCTTGGAGGCCAAGCAGCTCGAGTGTAGCTACCGGTGTCACGGCAATGGCAGGCAGTAGCCCCAGGATCATCTCGGCAAAGGAACCAAGGGCAAAATTGGGGCCAAACGGGCACTAACCAACAGCGCCCCATCCAACAGCAACCGCACGTAATAGAGTCCACGTCACTCTCAAAACCATTGAGCCAGGTGTTCCACAGGGCACAGATGTTGCTCATGCTCCCTCCTGTCAGACCAACCCCAGCTGTTCTTCCCTCCTAGTACAACTCGCAGTGGTACTGCGAGTATCACAGATCTGCTGGCCACGCAAATGACCACTACCAGACGTTGAGATAGGCTATCCAGCGTCTCATCAACTTGGGAACCATCGAGCTTCAACAGCCTCCCATATCTCCCGAGCTGAGCCAGTAGACTTTCCCGAATCATATAGGAAACTCCCAAGTGAACACTGTCTTCCTAGGTGCTAGGAGACGGCATCCGCTTGAAGGGTTCCGACACATGCAGCCAGTGTCCATGTATCCAACTAGACGCGGACAAGGGACAAGGAAATCCATCCCTTCAACACGGCCGCTGGGAGCCAGAACCTCCTGGCTGAACCCGATCGACCTCATCCGTCTGATCCACACCTCGCCGACGCCTGAGGAGCTTCAGCCATATTACTAGCCACTGCAACCCTCCATCCTCACTATCTACAACCACCGATGGAGGAAGCAGTCTCCACGACCTACATCAGAACAAGGGCCACCACTGTCTTCTAAAAAGCCTTTTGTTCGGGTAGCGCCCGTGGTTACCTCGTCAGGAGCATCGAGCGGCAAGCCCTGTGCGGCGAACAGCTGCTCCACCTCCGGTAGCCAGTTGAAGTCAACTGACCTACCGTATAAAACACTCCTCAATGCCAGGTGATCATCTGCTGGGAGGACCAACTCCTGGTCGATGTCAGGAGACGAGACGCCTTCGGCTACCGCCTCATCACAACTGGTTGCCATGCGATACCATGGGAGCGCCATGCAGACTGATTCTGCATCCAAGGCCATGTCGTCTAGCATTGCCGGCGGCATGTCAGGAGACTCCCAAAGATGCCGCTGTCTCCCAACCAGCATCTTGCAGCACATCCGACGCCACGAGCTTTCGAGAGGAACCTCTGCTGATAGGGCCTTTCGTGTCATCTTCTGGTAGACAAGAACTGGAGGCATCAGGGTCCCCACGTCCGATAGCCACCACTCGAAAATAGCCTCGACGGAAGGAGAGTCGCACCCGCGGTCCATAAGCAGGTAGAAAACCTGCAAACGAACGGCCTCCATGCGGTCTGGGCAACTGAGCTCCTTCGTCAGCAGATCCTTCGGCGATGGGGGCAAAGTCTCGAGCCACTGCCGCACGGATGCGGCAGCCATCCGCCGGACGTGGCCCGTGACATTTTTGGTCCTAGGCATTGGAAAGTGTAGCCAAAAGAGGAGATCGGCGAAAAACAAAAAAAAGTAGCGTAGAACACTACCGGACGAGGGATGCTGACGCCACTAATGACCAGATTGGGAAGCGCCGAAGGAGGCCACAACACCACCACCAGCGAAAAGAAGCAAGGACACTAGATGAGAGACCGTCACCATCGACGACGTGAACGAGGCAGTGTTCAAATTTTTGAACCAACCAGAAGAGGAGGAGGTTAAGAGAAAGGATAAGAGATGGGTTTGAAAGTTCAAGACAGGGTGCCTAAGCTTCCAAAGCAATTAGAGAGCAAGGCAACCAAGTAATAAGCGAATGGAGAGGCTTGGAAGTTCTAGACCAAGTGTTTGAACTTTTGAAGCAAGCAAAGAGGAAGAAGATTAAGTGAAAGGAGAGGGGATAGGCTCAACAGTTTTAGACTAGGAGCCCAAAATTCCTAACAAAGAAAAAGAGAAGAAGAAGTAGTGATAGAAGAAGGGAAGGGCTTGGAAGTTCTAGACAGGGAGCTCAAACTTCTAAACCAAGCAGAAAGTAAGAAGAAGCATCAATAGAAGAAGGGAAGGGCTCAGAAGTTCTAGATAGGGAGCTTGAACTTCTGAACCAAGTAGAAAGGAAGAAGAAGTAGTGATAGAAGAAAGGATGGGCTTGGAAGTTTGGGGCAGGGAGCTCAAACTTCTGGACCAAGCAGAAAGGAAGAAGAAGTAGCGATAAAAGAAAGGATGGGTGTGGAAGTTCTTGACAGGGAGCTCAAACTTTCCAACCAAGCAGAAAGGAAGAAGAAGTAGCGATAGAAGAAAGGATGGACTGAGAAGTTCTGAGCAAGGAGCTTGAACTTCTAAACTAAGCAAAAAGGAAGAAGAAGCAGTGATAGAAGAAAGGGTGGGCTCAGAAGTTCCAAGCAAGGAACTTGAACTTTCGAACCAAGTAGAAAGGAAGAAGTAGTAGTAAACGCATGAGACAACAACCCAAAAGCAAAGAGAAGCAAGCTACTCTCTTTTTCAACTTTCTCTCATCTTCTAGCGACAAACTCAAGATCAATATTGATGATGTTGATGAGATTTACATCAATATATATTATTTACTTTATTTGACCGAAGAACAATCCACTAAGCTAAACATCTTTAAGTTTCTACCAAAACTACTTACAACATTTTTTAGTAAAAAAATACAAGGTTAATTACACTACAAAATATTGAGATATTCATAGTAGAACAATCAAAGATAATATTATTTCTATTAAACCAAAGCATCCAATGGACTATTAAGGCCTAGTGAGACAAACACATTTAGAAAAAAGAAAATTAAGTGTAAGTGAGATATAGCAAAATAAATGGTCATCCTTTAATAAATCGTTACAATCTTTGTTCTGTGGTCAACTCCTCTGAGTTTCAAAGCATTCAAAGTAAGAGAATTTATGGTTGATGGTATTTGGAATAGATGGAAGACTATATTGTAGTTGAATGGAATGTAGCCTTCACTTTCCCGAAATAATTTAGCAAGAAAACACGTTATCTGTATTAAGAAAGTAAAAGGAGAAATATGATACTCAAAAACTAAGCCCAATAATGCTACTATAAGTTGATTATCAAATCAAATGATCTTCACATTCAAAAATCCCAAGGTATTTACAGACAGCAAAGGCACCAGAGATTAGTCCTCATACTCCTCAAGCCCTAAAGATGAATTTAGCCACATCCCCCACGTTCTCAAGTCATAGGTCCAATTCCATGGACTAAGTCCCCTCAAATTCGAGTGAAGCCTAACTTCCTGGAGTCATAACATAAATGCTCCACAATTGTGCTTTTCATCACCCACCTCAACTTAGCCTTCCAACAAGTATTCATATGCCAAGGTCCATTGAACCATAGTTGGGACTGTGAGTTTCACTACGGTTAGGAGACTGAAGGAGATGGTGCACATCAGGAGTTCAGTTGCTGTGGCTTTGTCAATCAACTGGTGGAGGGATTCACTCGGCCTTTGAGTTTTGCCATCCAGGCTAGTGTAAGTTGTTGACTAGGAGTCACTTGCAGTCTAGTTTCACTAGCCAAACAAGTGAGAAAGAAGCCAATGACATGTAGAGTCCACTAACCAACAAGCAACCATGTGAGGAGAAATTCACAATACAGCAAGTCTTGTTTAGGCATTGTTAGGTAATGAGGCGAGATCATGTGCGGCTGACGTGCACAGGTCCCCATCATGCGTTTCTTTATAAATTAAAAATACTAAGCATTATAAATCAACCAAACATGATAAAAATAAATCATTCAAATATGATTAAATATTAATTATATAAGTTATTCTTCGTAAAAACAACAAACAGGAATTTTCCTAAATAAAGAATTTTCCATACACAGGTGTATTTGTATACATAGAATTAATTGAAAATAAATTGACGAAAATTTATTTTTTAAGTAAAATTGAATTGAATAGAAATGAACTTAATACAAAAATATTTGTACATCTCTTAGAATTAAACAAATTTAGAAATTCTATAATTGGATGAAAGCTCGAGTTAACTAAAATTCTAGACAATTCAAATCTTATAAGCATAAATTTCATTTTTATCATAAACTAAAAAGTAAACAATATCGATAAAAATTAATTAAATTTAATTCTATCAATACAAACAAATAATCCAATCATTATCAATTTTATAAACACAAACAAAGGCCAAGTAACTTTGAAAGCCAAACAACAAACGGATTTCTTCCATTCCTTTGAACCTAATAAATGTTCCGTACCGTACTTCCCTGGGAGGATTCCGAGAAGTATGTAAGTCTTTGTGCATTGGTTATTTCTAAAAAATTTTGTGGACTGGATACCTGATCCAATTTTTCTTTCACTTCTCTACGGATTCGAAGAGTTTTACCGTACTCATAGCTGGAACTCGTTTTTTCACTGCTTGTACCTCGCACACTTGGGATCTTGCCAGTGGTCATCTTGGTTGGACTACTCACATTTGAGATGCTTCATATGTAGCTTTGAAGAGAACTACAGAGGAAATCAAAATTACAGTTCAGAGGGGCTAATTTTCAAGGATACATGCATACAAAGAGAGACGACTGGTGCATTTAACAGACCAAGGGGTTGAGGTTGGTTTGTTGTCCATGAGCCATGGAATCGAAGGTCAACACACACCTATCAAATATGTTTGGGAACAATTAAAATGGAGTATGGAAGGTCACACGCTTCTTACCCGTCGATCATGAAGTGTAGAGTTCCTTGATGTACTGTTCTGCCGCATCTTCTTTTGAATAATCCTTCGAGCATATATAACCGGACCGACATCCATGAGCGAAAACAACAATCAGATGGCATTTAAACGTACGATTTTGCTAATGCATAGAAGAGGATACAGAAATATACTTTCAAAAGTTATTAAATAATTAAGAAAAAATTCTTTTGTAACGTAATTCAAGTTCACTATATTATATTTTTACATGATACGTGATTACGTATTCTAACACTCTTCTATACTTGTAACATATCTTTAAGTTAACAATTATCTTCCTTACAATAGTATTCAAATCTGATTTACGAAATACATGTTATAAATTCACTTTAATATTATGTAAAAATATATTCCTAAAAATTATTAGACAATTAAAAAAAAAAAATTTATAATATAATTCTGATCTACATCTTTACAAGACGTAGGATTATTACATTCCAACGGAGGAGAGTGAGATGAGCATCTTCTTGAAAGCACGGACATGGTTTTCTTTCTTTGGTCCTTTTCTTGTGTCTGAGCACCATTTGCCATCTCACATATGGGAAGATTTCAAGCGGCGAAGGAATCCAAATAAGGACCAAGATTATACTGGCATGCGAGTCCAAGCACCGGAGACGTGGCCGTTGTCGCAGACGTAGGCCCTGACCATCGGCTCGCCGTCGTCGTGGTACCCGAACGACTTCCTCAGACAAAAGGAAGCGTGCAGGTCCCACGTCTGCCGGCAGCCGCAGAAGGCGCAGACCAGCCCGCTCCCTTTGCCGCCGCCGTCCACTATCGTCCTCCACACCCCCGACCTCTTGAAGTCCCGGAACAGCCCCCTGAACAGCATGTACTCCCTCCTCTCCTCCGCGTGGACGCACCCTGGCCACTCGCACACGTACAGGCAGTCCTCCCGGAACCTCGACGCCAACAGTTTCATCCCTTGCTCCCGGCTTGGAGGCCACGCTCCAGCCGCCAGGTGGGCACCTGCGCCTCCTCCCGTGTGCCGCCGCCTCTTCCCCTTTCCCTTCCTAAGTTTGGTGGGAAGTTCCTCGGAAACAGCGTCGTCGATCGTCGACGTCCTCTTGTTGGTCGGCGGTGGTTGTTGTTCCACGGCGACGGTGTCGGTTTCCGACAGGTCGTACACAGCATCGAGGTATAGGTCGTCGAACATGGTCCACCCCAGATCCATCCCCTCGGGTAAAGTGGGCGTAAGAGGGTGTAATAATGAACGGGGTTCTGTGTGGGGGGTGATGATGTGGTTGGGACCGATGTCGAGTTCGAGCCCGAAGTCGGAGTTCTCGAGGAGCACGCCGGCGTGTGCTAGCCCGGGGCAGCAAACCGAGAGCTTCCGGAGCGCAGCCCAGCCACCCGGAGGGTGGTCATGGCTTTGGAGGAAGGGAAAGTGACTGCATTTGTCCCTGCAGCAGACGTTGCCGATGAGGGAGGAGAAGCGAGAGCAGACGCAGGAGAGGCGAGCCCAGTATATGGGGTCAGACTCGAGCCTGGAAAAGATGGTTACGAGAAGATCGTCGGAGAGAAGGGAAAAGGTTGATGTGGAGGCCATTGGATCGAAGAGATGCAAGAGGGAAAAGACGGTGAGGAGTTATCTTGCTGAGACGACGAGCGGATGGCTTTAGAATTAATTGTGGACAAGAAACGCACACGTAAATCAGGCTCACCCCACACACAAGCGTACGGCGACAGACTACAGTTTCGGTGGTGTAAGCGCCGCCGAATCTACGGTGGGTACGTAACCGAGTGTCATCGGAGCGAGGTTGTAGGTTTGGAGGGTTTGTATATGGAAAAATATAAAACATAATAAAAGTTTAATTTATTATTTTTATAATTTTTATCATTTCTCGTATTTCTTTTTAAAGTTAGACTTTAAGGTTTCGTTTTTTTATCGATTATTTCGTTATAATCATTATGTTTTTCTTTTAAAAAACGTAAATGAAAATAATTATTACATCTTAAAAAAAAAGTCTTAAGTAGCGCTTGTAGTTTTTTTTGGTTGAAGTTAAGAACTAGAGTTGTGTTAAAATAGATTTTTGTTAAAGTTGAATTTATTTAAAGTTTAATTGTATTTTTTTTACTGTAGTAGATTTCTACTTGTTGAAGATAGTTTTTTTTTAAGTTGAATTACGTTTATTTAAATTAGTGGTGATGTAACTTTAACGTATAAAATCGTGTTTAACTGAAGTTTCTTTGTATTATTTCTTTTTAAGACGTTTTGTATATGAAAAATTAAGTTATATAATTACATCAAATAATAATTAAGATTATTATTTAAATAATAATCACATAATAATTAACCAAATAAATATGTAATATTAAGATCATACAAATCATATATTACAAAATATAATTTATCATTGTTACAATTAAAAATTTTACTTGAAAATATAAACAACTACATACTTCATTAAAAAAAGTACTATCACAACTATAAATTTTGAAAGTACAATATCATAGATAAATAAGTTTATCAAAACATAAGTGTTGTTATATATAACATTCAAGCAAACAAAAGTATAAATATGAGTTTCATAATGGCCTAATACATATTAATAATTCACTTTTACTTCTTTCCTATACGATTATATAAGTTTGCTTGCAGTTCTAACCATTGACATCGCTATGTGAATTATTGAAGTTTAAGGAATATCTCTGTCACTAATCTATTCTCAAATTTACACGTAGCGATGATCTATAACCTAGTTTCATGATTTACTCTATCTTCTTGCATAAGTTCAATATGTTTGTCCATTGATATTAACATTTTACGCAACTACATATGATGAATGAATTGGTGTGTGTTCATATCTACCATATCATCACCAATATGACCATTAGTCCCTAACAGATGATATGAATGTTTTGAAAGTTGACATTCTTTCACTTGACCTTTGGTTTCTAACTTGTCATTTTGGAGGAAATTCTTGTTCTCTTCATTTTGAGTATGTAGACTATCCACATCAATTGTACAGTTGCTTCTAGATCCAACAAAGCATGCATCCTCTCTAATTGCCACATTCCCATCAAATAATGCTTGAAGTTTATTTGCAAATTTTAATCCTTTGTACTTGAACCTTTCACATCCTAGTTCATACTACATGTAAACTATTAGAGATAATGTTTTGTTAATTATCTATTTATGTTTTGATGATGAGTGCTAATTTATAGTCTTGAAAAATATAAGTTTACTATTGGTTATCATATATGTTTTAATGTACATGTTATCAGATGGGTCACTTGACTATTAACCCCACAGGGAATCGCAAAAAAATGTCACAAGAAACTTTAATAAGACGGAAGAAAGTTTTTGTGATGGCTAAAATATATTAGCCGTCACAAATGACTATTATTTGTGATGGCTTTTAAAAGCCATCGCAAATGTCTTTTTGTGATAAAACTCGTGCCTTCCCTTTCTTCCCACGCGGCCACCTTTTCTACAAAAAACTTCCCCGCCATCTCGCCGCCGTGTCGCTGCCCTCTCCGCACGTCATGCTTGCTACCCATCTCGTCGCCCTCTCCGTGCATCATGCTCACCGCGGTCTTGCCGCCCTCTCCATGTGACGTCCTTCTGTCGTCTCACCATCAGGAGCTTCTTCTCTTCTCTCCAACCTCGCTTCTTTTCTTCATCGTAAGTATAGATCTGAGAGATGTTTTTTTTTGTTGGTTTTTAGTTTTTTAGTGACTTTTTTTGTAGGTTTTTAGTTTTTTGTAGGTTTTTAATTTTTTCATGATTTTTTTGAAGGTTTTTAGTTTTTTCCCATCGACACCATTTTTTTTGTAGGTTTTTAGTTTTTTTCGTGTATTTTTTTTGGGGAATGGTAATGTGGCTAGTGCTAACCTAGTAGTGGAGTCATTCTTCACTAAGGTCTTAGATTGGTGGCCCCTCTCAAAGTGGTTTGAAATTGCCACAATGGATGTATATGCTAGCAGTGATTGACATATTGGACAACATGTAGTCCTTTAAAGACTTAATGAAAATGTAATAGACTTTGAAATTGTTAGATGTTGTTTTTGACGTGCTTGGTATCTATCATGCCAATTATATTGTTTTTGAAGTTCAAATATACTTTTTGTTAATGCTCATAATCTTTTAGGTCATAAAGGGATACTACTAAGAAACTTTTATCCATCACTACTGCAATCTGATTTTCTTGCACCTTGGATATGAATATTAAAATATGATGTTCCACATTTTCAATATTATGTCAAACATAATATCATTCTCTCAACATTGAAATAGATGTAATACGATAGGTGAATGAAAAAGTAAAGGAAAAGGAAAAAGGAAAAGGAGAGAACACCTAATGCTCCACTGCAATTTTCACCATTCGAAACTTGCTCAGGCTAAGCATCACTTTGTCTTTACTTCTAGCTGTACCCTCTCTTTCATCCAGCTATCACCTGGAAGCCCATGGGGTTTCGTCGATAGAGTCGGCAGATGGGCCGAGGTACAGAGAATTGAAAAGTGTTTGTGTGAGCGCACCACCACGTGGGGCGGATGACTCGTTAAACGGAGTCGCCACCTTATTTTTTAGGTAGAAGACAAGGAAAACCAGATGGGGAAGTGTCCTTCCACCACCGAAACGAGAAAACCCACAAGAATGACATAAAATCGTGTAACGCTATGTGAAACATGAGAGAACTGGATACGAGACTCAGGGTACTGTTGGGGAAGGTGTTAGACACCTCTAGATAGCCCGGGCAATCCCGGCCTCTCTTCGGCTCTAAAATAGTAAACCACGACAGTCAGTTCAGCCAAACCTGGCCTCATCCTGGAAGACTTTCCAGGGGATAGGGGGAGCAGCTTCACTTCCCTTAGCAATTGGGAACCGTCGAGGTGTACATACACATACACCCAAATGGCCGGCATTGGCAAGGATGATGGCTGGCATTGGCAAGGATGCATGCCAACGGCCTCATCTAGGAAGTCTTTCTGGGGGATCGAGAGGGCAGCTTTGCTCCTCCCAGTAAAAGGGAACTGTCGAGATGTACATGCTTGTGCACCCAGACGGCCGACGCTGGCAATGGTGCATGCCGACGGTCTCATCCTGGAAGTCTTTTCGGGGCATCGGGAGGGCAACTTTGCTCCTCCCGGTAAAGGGGACCTGTCGGGGTGTACATGCTCATGCACCTAGACGGCTGGCGTTGGCAATGGTGCATGCCGATGGCCTCATCACTGAAGCCTTCCATGGGCATCGGGAGGGTAGCTTTGCTCCTCCTGGTAAAGGGGAAATGGTGGGATGTACATGCTCGTACACCTAGACGGTCGACGTCGGTAATGGTGCATGTCGACGGCCTCATCCCGGAAGCCTTTCCGGGGCATCGAGAGGGCAGCTTTGCTCCTCTTGGTAAAGGGGAACCGTCGGGGTGTACATGCTCGTGCACCTAGATGGCCAGTGTCGGCAATGGTGCATGCCGACGGCCTTATCCCGAAAGCCTTTCCCGGGCATCGGGAGGGCAGCTTTGCTCCTCCTGGTAAAGGGGAACCATCGGGGTGTACATGCTAATGCACCTAGACGACCGGCATCGACAATGATGCATGTCGACGGCCTCATCCCGGAAGTCTTTCTAGAGCATTGAGAGGGTAGCTTTGCTCCTCCCAGTAAAGGGGAACTGTCGGAGTGTACATGCTCGTGCACCGAGATGACCAACATCGGCAATGATGCATGTCGATGGCCTCATCCCGGAAGTCTTTCCGGGGCATCGAGAGGGCAACTTTGCCTCTCCCGGTGAGATAAGCAAGGAATAGATGAAACGTGAATATAGACGTCGTAGCCCCCGCAACAGACTTCTGGTTGAAAAGCCAGAGGTTTGGTGGGTCTACTTGTCAGCCTACCTGACATTCGTGTCTAGGATCGGATGTTCACCCGACGTGCCGCCTCAACTTCCGGGTGTAGAGATTTCTACACCTAGTCTCGAGAGGCGGACACCTTCGGGGAGACAGTCATCTCTAAGCGGAGATGATGCATCTGACGGTGGCTAGTCGTTTCGAAGGAAAAGGACAGGGAAAAACTCGATGATGCGTTCATAGAACACATAAGAAAATGCAAATTTCCATGTAAAAAGACCCGATGAAGGGGTTGCGATCGAACTGATGTTGACTGTACTGGGTGGATTCACCTAGCCGAGAGGGAGGCTGCCAGTACCTTTGGAAGTTTATCCGAAGGAATGACACCCGGGCATGTCCTTCGACCTTTCCCCTTGCATGGGGAAGGTTCAGTATGGTCGAGGCTTGAGAAAACGAGGCTAAATCATACGTATGATGGCAGAGAAAGAGGGAGCTTACCTGCAAGGAGTAGGTGACGGCGGTCGGAAGTCCTCGCTCCGGTGCGATGAGAGGGCATCAGGGCTCCAAGTAGCTCTCCTCCTCCAGAATCTTGAAAAAGTGGTCCCTTGAAATGGAGTGGAAGGTCCCTTTATATAGGGAATCACCTTCCTTCTTCGGGTGATCTCGAGATGGAAACTCCACGTACATGTTGATTCAATCATGCGATCCGTGTGATTGATTGATTGCGAGATTTAAGTAATTAAATCTCGCCATATCTTTCCAATTGATTCGAATTATCTTCCCAAATGGCTAGCCGGCAGCCGTGGTGTGTTAGCCGGGTGTCAGGTAGTGGGGATCGGGGTGCGCTAGGAATATAGCCAATGATTTAGGGGAATAGGCTGCGGTGGATAATCAGGATTGTGCGTCGGCTGAGGCTCCGACAACCGTGTGCTTTTCCCCAGAAATCGAACTGGGCGTGTTGATGAGTGTACCTGCATGTTGGTGGGAGTTAGAGATCGGTTGCCAAGGTATTTTACCGGTGTGTCGATGGTTGGCCAACTGATTTACCTAGAAAGCTGATAGGTGCCAAACATGGGCTTCGATGCTAGCAAAGTGGGACTTTTCCGGGGAGGAGTATGGGGGAACTGGCTGCCGGGGTTCTATACCGGCATGTCAGTGGACGGCCGGTCGATTCACTTGACCGCCCGATAGATCTTTAAGCATGGGGGTCAACACTAGCCCACTAGGTTGTCAATCTGGCGAACCTTCCTTTCGACCTTGAGTGAATTTTTGGGCATCACTCCACAATTACACCAAGGAACAAAGTACTAAGAGTCTTTCCTTCAAGGATACGCTCCGGTAGAGAAAATAATAGTAAGTACACTAGGGAATTGATAGGAAAAAAAGAGGTTGTTAATCTCCTCTTGGAAAAAGTGAGTGGGTGGAAGGAGGAAGATGAAGGAGATGGAGAATGTGCTTGTGAATGGTGTCCAGATGAAAGAGGAAGGGGGGGTCAATTACATGGCTACGAGACTCTTTTATAGATTAAAGGAGTGGTAATTCATTAGCTAGCAGTTAACAAGGATGTAGTGCACATCTGGATGTGTAAGATCATTCCATGCAAGTCCACTTCTTTTCCCTATCAGTCCATGTTCTTCATGATCGAGCATCAGCTAAATTTAATTTCTTAGCTCTACTCATATATGAATTTTCCTACAAATGCCCATCGAATTTCCCTGTAAATGCTCATCAAAGAATACCTTTTGTGGAACACGTCATATTACAAGAGAAATAATTCATCATATGTTATCATCTACTATAGTTGTAATTGCTATTATATCATTGAAATTTATCGCACAGAAAAAGTAATATATAGGTTCGTTGATAAACTAGTTTACCCATGGAGTAAGTTCATTGATTAATGACTTTACCCACAGACTCTATGACTTAGACATAAATCGTGGTTTCTTTTGTGAATTAATCAATTTATTAGCAAACTAAGCCATTATTATCATTCAATCACTTACTTTCCAGTGAACAATCGCCAACATATTTATATATATAATTTTACGACTTAAAACTTAATTCATGTATTATTAAAGTGACTAAATGTGCATAATGCTTAAAAGCATAGTTAACCTTGCAATCATCCTTACTCAATGCAAAATGCAACTAAAACTCAGTAAAATGTATGAATTAATACCTATAAAATGCTCACTTTTGAGTCTAAACACCGACGCTTGTACACATCCGAAGCTTGTGAGTTGAAACAGTAGGATTCCCACCATCGTTTCATGGAGTAGGTAAGTTGCCGAACCATGTAAAACCTTGTGTTGTGCGTGTTTGTGATTCCTTTCTCTTTCTCCCTTCACCACATCAGAGAGGACAAGTGCACGAGTGAATGATAGATCCCAACAATTGGTATCAAAGGGAAGGTTGGAGGAGGTTGGGTTCTGTGCAAGTGCGGCAAAGGAGTTGGTGTTTGTCTTGAGTAGGTTGGAATCTGGCTAGATAAGGTAAAATCTGGAGAAGCATGCCACTAGGAGTAGGTGGGTGTCTAGTAGGAGGAGCAGCAACCGGTTGAGCAGACTAATAGTTGGAAGGATTCACGCAGATTCCGGAAGAAGTGGGAGCCATGAGTGAGAACAAGTTCATGATGGAGAAATTTGATGAAAAGATTTTGGGTTTTGGAAAGTACAGGTTGAGGATTACCTTCACACGAAGGACTTGGACGCACCATTTGACAAGGGTAAACCTGAGAAGATGAGTCAGGAAGAGTGGGAGTGATTGGATAGGAAGGCATTGGGAATGGTCAGGTTGTTGTTGACAAATATCATCGCGTTCAATGTTGTCAAGGAGAGGACAATGGTTGAGATGATGAAAGCATTGTCCAACATGTACGAGAAGTCGTTGGCGTTGAATAAGGTATTTTTGATGTGTTAGTTGTTCAACTTGAAGATAGCTGAAGGGAAGTGTGTCATTGTGCACATCAACGAGTTCAACATGTTGATCTCCTAGTTGGGCTCAATGGAGATCACCTTTGACGAGGAGATCAAGGCGCTGATTTTGCTATTGTTGTTGCTAGAAAGTTGGTTTGCGATTGTAATAGGAGTTAGTAGCTCTTTAGGACATGAGAAGCTGCAACTAGATGATGTCCAAGATTTGATCTTGAATGAGGATGTTTGTCAGAGGAGCAATGCGGAGGGAGAGGATTCTGGCTCAGCCCTTCATGTTGGGACCGAAAATCGATGACAAAGCTGGCAGAATGGAGGCAGCCTTTGGGTCGGCCAATATGGGGGTGGAATGAGATGAAATTTGAAGGATGTCGTGTGTTGGAACTTGTTGAGGCTATAGAGTGTGGAGATTGTCTTCCGTTAGGGAGCAGGCAAAAGCTGGGTTCACGGGTCGGTAGCCACGTAGTAGGAACCTAGATGCCGAAATGTTGAGGCTGTAAAGTGAAGATGGGCTTCTGCCAGGGAGCAAGTGGAACATCGGGTCACAGGCCGGTAGCCCCAAATCGTGCATCTAGATGTGCAAAGGATCAGGAGCATGTGCAAAGGAGCTTATGTTTATGGCCTTAAGTTTACAGCTTAAGTTTATGATTGTAAGTCTATAGAGCTTAGTTTATGGACCTATGTAAAGGTATGAGAAGGTGAAGGTCGAAGATCAGTAGAATGGGTAGGGTCACTCGGCTAGTCATCTAGTAGCTGGCTCTATAGACTGGCTGTCGAGTCACTCTAGAAGGATTCTAGTTGGAGGCTAGGAGTGGCTAGAGATGGTGCATGGTGGAAGCTGGTCCCGACATCTAGATGTGTCCTTCCGGATGTTGACTATCGATGAGATTGAGGGGTCCTTTGTAACACTAAGGTTAGGGTTTCTTGTGTACCCTATAAATAGGGTTATAACGATTTGTGTCATGTGCAAGTGATTGTGAGAAAGCCTATTGGCGGTGCAAGAAGTGACAACCAGCACCCCGTGGAGTAGGCTATTGCTGAACAACGTAAATTCATGAGTCACCTCATTCTTCTTCCACCTTCTTCTCTTCCACCTTCAATTCTACCACCCATGATGAACTGTGAGAGAGAGTGAGAGTGTTCTCGTCAGTGAGTAATTCGAGGAGACACATGTTGTTGGGACATGTACGAATTGAGACCGAGGTAAGGTCGTGGGTGTTTTTCTCAACAATTGGTATCAGAGCTTCCAGGTTGAGAAGGGAGCATTGTTGGAGAACACGAAGTAGGAACACAATCTCAGGTGGAGAAGCTAGCATCTAGGCTGAGCAGGCCAGAAACTAGCTGAATAGAGTAGAGTCTGGAGCAAAGTGCTGCTAGCAGTAGGTGGTTGTCCAGTGGAGATGACATTCGGCATGAAGGGCAAAAATCGACTATGGTGACTGGTAGCCAAATAGATTAACCCGGATTCCAGAAGAAGCTCATGATGGCAAAAGAGAGGAAGCTCAATGTTGACAAGTTCAACGGGAAAGATTTCAGTTTCTAGAAAATGCAGATGGAAGATAGTTTGTAGCAGAGAGATATTCACTAGCCACTAATGGGAAGGAAGCCAAAGAAAATGGAGCAGGAATAGTGGGAGCTTTTAGATCGAAAAGCTTTGGAGTTGATTCGGTTGTCGCTAGCAAGGAACGTATTGTTCAATATTGCTAAGGAATCGACAACGATGAGTGTCATGAAGGCCTCGTCCAATACCTACGAGAAGCTGACAACGTCGAATAAGGTATTCCTTATGTGTAGACTCTTCAACCTGAAGATGTGGGAGAGAACATCGGTGGTAGACCTTGTGAATGAGCTCAACACAATATTGACTTAGCTGGAGTCAGTAGAGATCGTGTTTGACGACAAAGTCTAGGCGTAGATCTTGTTGTCATCACTACCATCGAGTTGGTTAGCCATGGTGACTTCCATGAGCAACTCCTTGGGGCACGGAAGATTGGACATGGACCAGATAATAGATTTGGTATTGAATGAGGACATCTACTGGAAGAGTAGTGGAGAGACGTTGACATCAGCGCTCAGTGTGGAGAGTAGGGAACGCATCCAAGCCATAGGCCAAAATTCCAACAAGTATTGGTAGAAATCACGAGGCAAGAGCCATGCGAAAATCAAGTACTAGAACTGCAAGAAGTTCAGACACTTCTGGTCGAAGTGTTTGGAACCTAGGAGGGTGGATTTCGCTTGGGGAGTCGGGGTGAACGCTCTGGTAGACAATGTAGGAGATGCCTCAATTTGTTGTGTCGACAGTCCGGTCAACGCATGGGTGATGGACTTAGTAGCGTCATTCCATATGATATACTGGAAGGAGCTACTACAAATTTATCGTGAAATGCCAGTACAGAAGTTATACTTGCCCAACAAGTCAAGTTTGGACGTTTTGGGACAAGGTGAAGTTTGTATCCAATTGAAGCAGGGACTATGGAAACTTCAAGAGGTGAGGTTCATCCCAGATCTAGCCAAGAATCTGATCTCCGTCAATTAGCTTAATGAGGAGGGTCACCATGTCGGGTTTGGCAGTGGCAAGTGGAAGGTGACTGTTTAGACTCAAAAGTGTGCATTTTATGAATATTAAATCATGCGTGTTAATGAGTTTTAGTTGCATTTTGCATTGAGTAATGATGATTACAAGGTTAACCATACTTTTGAGCATTATGCACGTTTATTCACTTTAATGAAGCATGAATTAAGTTTTTAAGTCGTAAATTATATTTGTGGTGATTATTTACTAAAAAGGGAATAATTGATTGATAATCAACTTTTTAGGTTGCTGGTAAATTGATTAATTCACAGAAAAAAATCATGATTTATGTCTAAGTTGTAGAGTTCGCAGGTTAAACACCACGAACTTACTCATGGGTTAACTGGGTAAACTGCGAGCCTATGTCCTGTTTATTCTGTGCAATGAATTTCATTGATGTAATAGCGATTAGAATTTTAATGAAGGATTAAATATGATGAATTATTTATCCTGTATTGTGTTGTGTTTCATGAAAGGTATTCCTTAATGAGCATTTGCAGGGAAATTCGATGTGCAATTGCAAAGAAATTTGTGTAAGAGTAGAACTAAGAAATTTAATTTAGCTGATGCTTGACCATGGAGAAAGTGGATGGACAAGACAAAGAAGTGGGCTTGCATGGAACACTCACACGTCCAAATGTGTACCACGCCCATGCTAACTGCTAGCTTGTGAATTGTCACTCCCTCAACCTATAAAACAGTCCCATAGCCATGAAACTAACCCGCCCACCTTTCTTCTTCCGAGCATCATTCATAAGACATTCTCCATCTCCTCCATCTCCCATCTTCACCCATTCACTTCTTCTAAGAGGAGATTGATGACCTCCTCTTCTCCAATCAATTCCTTGGTGTGTTTGATATTCTTTTGTCAACCTAAGAGTATCCTTGAAGGAGAGACTCTTGGCGCTAGCTGCTTCCTCCTCTGTTCCTTAGTGTAATTATGGAGTGACGCCCAAAATCTCATTTCAAGGTCGAAAGGAAGGTGTGCTAGATTGACGACCTGGTGGACCAAAAGTAAAGACAAAGAGAGTTCTCACCCTGAGCAAGTTTCAAAGGAAGAAATTACAGTGGAGCATTAGGTGTTTTTTCTTTTTCGTTTTCCTTTTTCCGTTCCTTTATATTTTCACTCAATTTTACAAATACCTACCTTATCAACTCTATTACGATATTTAGAGAATGATATTATGTTTGATGTAATGTTGAATGTTGTATTTTATTTCTACAAGTTTTTCGTAATGTGCTTTGTTTCATACTTTATGTTGTCTATCATGTTTTAAGATAATTAAAAAGAACAAAAATATAAGCAAACAACTCTTAGAAGTTTTAGCAAATTTGAATCGTATTATTTAAACATCTGAAACTCACTTTTATCACACGTACCATGAGATAGTCCGCGGGTAGAGATGTTTTACCCACAAGCTAGCTCGCGGGTTTAGTGCATTTTCAATGTTAAATATTTGATTACATGCGAACTGAAGTGTAGAATGTTTAAGACTTAAGAAGAATTAAATATTTGGAAGTAAAACACACTCGATAGAGTCTTTCAATGCAAAATTTGAATCATTTACTAAAATACTAACTTTTAAAATCAAAATATTCTAAGTCTTGAAGAAATTAAAGTTAATGAAAATTCTCTAGAAGGTACAAATATAACAAGTGTTTGAAGAGCGTCCTAGTGGTTATTTGGAATGAAGCAATTGTGACATTACTTAAAAGAAATTTAATTACTTGTTTCATTAATTGAATACACCAATTTAGCCAAGCCCCAATCAAAATCGATCCTTGTGGACAAACCCGTACTTGCACACTAATTACATCTGAACTTATGCACTTGCGGTGAAATTAAAATATTTTGAACACACATTTTTTTAAGAATTAATTTCAAAAGGTTCAAAACATGTTTTTGGTGCCATTGCCGAGGACCTTGAATTTCTTGCAATTAGTACTACTTTTTGCTATTTTGGTATTAGTTGGGACTACAATATAATTTATTTGCATTTATTGTTATTAAATTCTATTTCAAAGTCTTATTGCTATTCTAGAGTAAAGAAGTGTTTTTGATTTAAATTCTGAATTTCATAATGGACTCATATAACTCATATTGGGGTGATTGTAGGGTTGTTCCATGGACTAGTTATGAGGATTATAATTATTCTAATTATGTTAGAGGAGATTATTCACCTATGGAATTTAATGACTACTCTTTACAACATGATTTAGAAGGACTTAATCTTAATTCTCAAAATAATTATAACTAAAATGACAATTCTAATTTATGGGATTGTAATGACAATTTAGGAATGCAAAATCATTATTCAAAATATAATTACATGGATGAAAATCTAAATTATCAATTAAACATATCATTATAGATACAACAATTAATGGATAAAATAGATGAATCAATACAAAATATTGTGGAGAGTAACAGATTGAATGAATTTGAAAATGATAATTATTTAAATTGGTCAATCTTAAAAGTGGATTAGAATGTTCAAGGAATTAATACAGGTTTAACAAATTTTAATGATGATTTGCCAATCAATGCTGGAATTAATAAAAACTATGTTAATTGAAAAATATCATTGGGAATTAAACAACTGCTGAATAGAGTTAATGAATCAATACTACAAATAGAAGACAGTAAGATATTAAATGAGTATGGAAATAGTGATAATCTAAATTGGTCAAATGAAAATCAAATCTATCAAGATGTAAACTCATTAGGAGATATGTTATTTACAGATGAGAATATGCAACTATTTGAGATAATTGAAGAAAATTAGTACGGTGATTTAATCATATGAAAAAATTGGATGAAATTCAAAGATCAATTGATTTGTTTTTAAGGAATTCATCTAATTCTAGGATAATGTGAAGTAGATAATGTGTCAAAAGAAGAATCAAAGGATGTAAGTATCATGTTATGATCTGGTGTAACTTATGAAGGTCCTACAAAGGATGATAAAGAAGAACAAATTAATGACAATTTTACAAACAAAGAGGAAACCAATGTATAATCTAATCCAGAAAACAAATTAAGAAAGGCATTAAAAATGGAGATAAGTTAACAAATGAAAATCATTTTTCAATTCCACATAGAATGAGAAATGTTAAGGATCAAGAATTAGAACAAATCAATAAATTATTTAAGCAAGTTAAAGTCAATATACCATTGTTGGAAGTTATTAGACAGGTTCCTTCTTATGCCAAATATCTTAAAACTCTTTGTACCAAGAATAGAAGGAAGAAAATATTAAGAAAGACATTTTTAACTAAAGAGGTAAGGTCTCTGTTAATTAATCCAGTACTTGAAAAATTGAATGATCCAAGAACTCCTATTATATAGGAGATTGTTATTTTAATATAGTGTTAATAGACTTAGGAGCTGGAATTAATGTCATGCCTAATTTTGTTTTTGAGAAGTTAAAATTGGATAATATCAAACCTACTAGAATAGTTATTCAGCTAGCAGATAAATCCATAAGGATACCTTTAGGTAAAGTGGAAGATATTTTAGTAAGGATTATGGAATTTGTCTACCATGTTGATTTTACTGTAATGGAAACAAATGCTTCAAATATAAATCAAGATCAAGTTATAGTTATTTTAGGAAGGCCATTTTTAGCTACAGTCGATGCTTGTATAAGTTGTAGAAATGGTTGAATGGAATTAGCTTAGGGTGATCAAAAGTTAAAATTGAATATTTTTAGTGGAGTCAAGAAAAATCTTAAAGAGCTCCAATTTAAAAAATTTTAAAAGTTAATTTAATGGAAACTTTTAAAATAGATGAGGATTTAGATGTAGAAGAATTAGATCATGTTGAAAGATATGTAATACCAACTAAAGAAATGTTGAAAGAGGAAATATCTGAGCAAACCAAAATTATGGACATAAACAAAGAAAAATTCGAAAATGATAACAAGTCTTTAATTTTAGAACATCCTATTCGTGAATTGAAACCACTTCCTGAAAATATAAAATATGCATTTCTAGAGAAAAATGAAACTCTACCAATCATTATTGCTTCTGATTTAACAACAATACAAGTAGAAAATCTTTTAAAAGTGTTAAGAAAGCATAAATGAGCAATAGGGTGGCAGATGTCAGACATAAATGGTATAAGTTCAACTATTTGCTAACATAGGATTAATCTAGAAATTGAAATTCAACCTGTTAGGCAACCATAGAGAAGATTAAATTTGAATATTAAAGAGGTTGTTAAAAAGGGAATTTTGAAATGGTTAGACAATGATATAATTTATCCTATATCTAATAGCTCTTGGGTAAGTCCAGTGCAGGTAGTACCTAAGAAATCTAGGATAACAGTTGTAGAAAATGATAACAAGGAATTAGTTCCAACTAGAGTTCAAACTGGTTGGAGGGTTTGTATCAACTACAGAAGACTGAATGCAGCAACTAGGAAAGATCATTTTCCATTGCCTTTTATAGATCAAATGTTAGAGAAACTAGTAGATCATGAGTATTATTGTTTCCTAGATGGCTATTTAGGTTATAATCAAATCCCTGTTGCACTTGAGTTGGAACATTTGCTTTTAGTCATATGCCTTTTGGGCTATGCAATGCACCTACTACATTTCAAAGATGTATGACTTCAAGTGTTTATGGATGATTTTTCTATATATGGAAACCCATTTGAAAAATGTTTAAATATTCTAGAAAAAGTGTTAGAGAGATGTGAACAGAAAAAGTTAGTATTGAACTAGGAAAAATGCCATTTTATGGTTAAACAAGGAATAGTTTAGGACATATTATTTCTGTTGAAGGTATAAAAGTTGACAAAACAAAAGTGGAATTAATATCTAATTTACCTATTCCCAAAATAGTTAAAGATATAAGAGCATTTTTAGGACATGCTGGCTTTTATAGAAGATTTATTAAAAAATTTAGTAAAATTGCTTGACCTTTAACTCAAATATTAATTAAGGATGCACAATTTGATTTTAATGAGGAATGCACGAAAGCTTTTGACTTTCTAAAAGAAGCCTTGACCACTTCACGTATGGTTTATGCACCCGATTGGTCTCAACCTTTTGAATTAATATGTGATGCATCAGACTATGCTTTAGGTGTAGTCTTGGGGTAGAAATTAGATAAACTACCAAGAGTAATTTATTATGCTAGTAAGACATTAAATGAAACACAAATTAATTACAGTGTAACTAAAAAAGAATTTCTAGCAATGGTATTTGCCTTATAAAAAATTAGGTATTATCTAATAGGTAGTCACACTATCATTTACTTTGATCATTTAGCACTTAAGTATTTGTTAATTAAAAAAGATGTTAAACCAAGGCTTATAAGATGGATTTTGTTATTACAAGAGTTTGATTTGGAAATTAAAGATAAGAAAGGTTGCGAAAACATTGTGGCAGATCATATGTCTAGGTTGGATGCTTCATTTCTTTCTAGTCCGCCAATAGATGACACATTCCCAGATGAGCAATTGTTTATGCTAAGTTCCTGCTCATGGTATGCTGATATAGTTAGTTACTTGGCTACAGGCTTAGTACCTCATGATTGGGCTAGTTTAAAGAAGAAAATATTTTTTTGAGGGTTAAATACTTCTCTTGGGATGATCCTTACTTGTATAAGAAATGCCCTGATTAGATTGTAAGGAGATGTATCCTAGAAACAGAAACTCAATCAGTGTTGTCATTTTGTCATGACCAACCAACTAGAGGACATTTCAGAGCTAAAAAGACAGCTTTAAAGGTGCTTCATAATGGCCTGTATTGGCCAACATTGTTTAAAGATGCATATGAATTTTGTAAAAAATATGTTCAATGCCAAAAAGTAGGTCGAATTACAAAATGAAATATGATGCCATTAAATCCTATCCAGGATGTAGAAGTTTTGATGTATGGGGTATAGATTTCATGGGACCTTTTCCAAATTCAAATGGTTTTGTTTATATCCTCTTGGTAATAGAATATGTAACCAAATGAATAGAGGCAATCCCTACTAAAACTAATGACTCTATAATAGTATTGAGATCTAATATAATGTCTCAATTTGGTATTCCAAGAGCAATTACTAGTGATAGGGGAACTCATTTTTGTAACAAAAACTTTGAAAAATTATTGAAAAGATATGGAATGTTGCATAAGTTAGCTACCCCTTACCATTTGCAAACTAGTGGACAAGTTGAAAGTGCTAACAAGCAAATTAAAGGAATTTTAAAAAAAGTAGTAAACACCTTTAGGAGAGACTGGTCAGATAAGCTAGATGATTCTCTTTGGGCATATAGAACAGCTTATAAAATAATATTAGGAACAACTCCATATAAATTAGTGTATGGAAAAGCTTGTTATTTACCTGTGGAATAAGAACATAAAGCATTATGGGTACTTAAGCAATTGAATTTAAGTATAAAAATAGTAGGTAGTCATAGACAAGTTAACATGGAGGTTGTTAACTTAGAAGAAGATTAAAAGAGTACTATAAAATATATATATATATATATATAATATATAATAAATACAAAAACATATAAGAATACAAACATAAACAAAGGAATAATTAGTATATATATATGAAAAAGAAAAGAAAAACATTTAGACTTATATGGTATATTTACTTAAGTTGTAATGTGTCAGTACAAAATAATTATTTGAATTGTTAATTACTGTATTTTATTTTGAGTTGCTTCGTGGGTAAGTGAGTTTACTCACGAGGTTAGTTTGTGGGTTATCCTATTTACTCACGAGGTACATAGAAAAAAGAAAAGAAAAAGAAAAAAGAACTTTTGGGGATAAACCGTGCATTAGTTCACAAGTTACCTAGTTTACCCAAGGACCAGCCTCTTGGATTATCGCCCTGTGATCCAAATAAGGTTCTGTTTGTTGGAAAATGTTATTTTTATGTATAGGATTTCCTGAAACTAAACGATGTTAATCATCTGAGTATGATTAAAAGGTGATTTCATAATTCGAATGATTAAGAGAGGATTTTTAAAGAGAAATACAATTTGGTGGATTGCTAAATGAATGGAAAATTTGAGAAGAAGACAAACCACAGAATATGCACGACTGTAACAAAGTGTGTTCATAAAATTGATTTCACTATAATTGTTTAATTTGAACAAGTTTATGGATACTTCTCCATTGAACTGTTGAATGAAATGTATTAGAAGAAAACAAACCACAAAACATATACAAGTGTAAAACACACAAAATTAAACTTTAAAACTTACATTAAACATTATAATTTTTACATCATGAGAGAGTTGCCTCTCCAAATGTTTGAACTACAGACAAAGAGGAAGGGAGATTACAAGTAATTCTCAGGGAGTCTAGATTTGAGTGCTACCACTTCCTTCAGAGATGCAATCTGCTCTAGTACAGTGTCCATCTTTTCTGATATAGAGGCTGGACCTCTCTACTGTGAAGTGGATGGTTCACTATAGATCTGAGGTGCCAAGTTATCTTCTCTTGAGAATTGTTTCAAATCCTTGGTAGTTAGCACCCTGGACTTCAATTTCTTCATTGCCTAGGAAGATAAATCAAAAGAGCTTGACACCAACTGATAGATAAGATGACCATAAAACAATTTCTTCTTAATGTTTCATGGGACCTTTTCCAAATTCAAATGGTTTTTTTTATATCCTCTTGGCAATAGAATATGTAACCAAATGAATAGAGGCAATCCCTACTAAAACTAATGACTCTATAATAGTAATGAGATCTAATATAATGTCTCAATTTGGTATTCCAAGAGCAATTATTAGTGATAGGGGAACTCATTTTTGTAACAAAAACTTTGAAAAATTATTGAAAAGATATGAAGTGTTGCATGAGTTAGCTACCCTTTACCATTTGCAAACTAGTGGACAAGTTGAAAGTGCTAACAAGCAAATTAAACGAATTTTAGAAAAAGTAGTAAACACCTCTAGGAGAGACTAGTTAGATAAGCTAGATGATTCTCTTTGGGCATATAGAACAACTTATAAAATAATATTAGGAACAACTCCATATAAATTAGTGTATGGAAAAGCTTGTCATTTACCTGTGGAATTAGAACATAAAGCATTATGGGCACTTAAGTAATTGAATTTAAGTATAAAAATAGTAGGTAGTCATAGACAAGTTAACATGGAGGTTGTTAACTTAGAAGAAGATTAAAAGAGTACTATAATAAATAAATAAAAAAAATATATATATATAATATATAATAAATACAAAAACATATAAGAATACAAACATAAACAAAGGAATAATTAGTATATATATATGAAAAAGAAAATAAAAACATTTAGACTTATATGGTATATTTACTTAAGCTGTAATGTGTCAGTACAAAATAATTATTCGAATTGTTAGCTACTGTGTTTTATTTTGAGTCGCTTCGTAGGTAAGTGAGTTTACTCACGCGGTTAGTTTGTGAGTTATCCTGTTTACCCGTGAGGTACGTAGAAAAAGAAAAAGAGAGAAAGAACTTTTGGGGATAAATCGCTCGTTAGTTCACAAGTTACCTAGTTTTTACCCACGGACCAGCCTCGTGGATTATCGCCCTATGAGCCAAATAAGGTTCTGTTTGTTGGAAAATGTTATTTTTGTGTATAGGATTTATTGAAACTAAACGATGTTAATCATCTGAGTATGACTAAAAGGTGATTTCATAATTCGAATGATTAAGAGAGGATTTTTAAAGAGAAATACAATTTGGTGGATTGCTAAATGAATGGAAAATTTGAGAAGAAGACAAACCATAGAATATGCATGATTGTAACAAAGTGTGTTCATAAAATTGATTTCACTATAATTGTTTAATTTGAACAAGTTTATGGATACTTCTCCATTGAACTGTTGAATGAAATATATTAGAAGAAAACAAACCATAGAACATATACAAGTGTAAAACACACAAAATTAAACTTTAAGACTTACATTAAACATTATAATTTTTACATCATGGGAGAGTTGTCTCTCCAAATGTTTGAACTACATACAAAGAGGAAGGGAGATTACAAGTAATTCTCAGGGAGTCTAGATTTGAGTGCTACAACTTCCTTCAGAGATGCAATCTGCTCTAGTACAGTGTCCATCTTTTCTGATATAGAGGCTAGACCTCTTTGCTATGAAGTGGATGGTTCACTATGGATCTGAGGTGCCAAGTTATCTTCTCTTGAGAATTGTTTCAAATCCTTGGTAGTTAGCACCCTGGACTTCAATTTCTTCACTACCTAGGAAGATAAATCAAAAGAGCTTGATACCAACTGATAGATAAGATCACCATAAAACAATTTCTTCTTAATGTTGGTGATCTTTGAAATAAATATCATGTACCAATTCACCTGAATCTTGTTTAACACCACATAGGTTGCAATTTTTACAAAGATAGATAGTTCCAAATCACGTCCAAATCTTTGGTAAATGATTTTGATCAATATTAATGCAACCATATGTGCTCTACCCTTCATGTGTTTTAGCCTATTGAACAAGTTGATTCGAGGGTTAATGGCCATGCAATCCTTCATTTCTTATTCTGACCATTCAGCCATTGTAGTGGATTCAAGGATCTCTACACCCTCATTTCTTAACCCTAGGTTTTCATACACAAATTCAAGAGTTAAATGAATATTTACCTTTGAGACATTACTAATATGCACACCATCCTCTTGATGCAAATTAGTATAAAAGGTAGGTACTAAATTCTCAACTTTAAAATTATTACTTGACCTTGCGATAATCTTTAGAAGCCTTTGAAAATCCAGCAGTTCCTTGATTTCATCCATGAAATCAAAATCCATTGGCCTGCTGAATAAGACATCAAAGCCCTTGATTTGTTGGAATTGATTTTGAGCCACAGCATTTTTGAAAAGTATTGAATTTACTTCTTCTTGTAGGGCTGGTTTTGTAAACTGAGAGGAGGATGGTGTTGAAGGTTCTATAGGTCTTGCACTCTATTCAGTGGGTGGAGAATAAACTACTATTTCTCTATTTGAAATTAGTAGAATCTCTTCTATATCAACTCTATCTTCTACTCCACTTGGTTCAGCTGTTTGCTCGGTAATAAACTCTGGCTGCCCTAAATCCCCTTTTGATTGGCATGGAATAGGAGGACTATCAATAGTCCCTCCTTCCTTCTCTTCTCCCTTAGAGGAGAGAATCTCCTCTATTGGGGCATGGTATAACATACACAAACACATATAAGAAAAAGAAAGTTAAAACTAAGTCATGATTACTTATCAAAAAGAAAAAAAAAAAAAAAACTGAAAGGGGAGTTTAATTTAAAAATGTTACCTAATCCTCTTCTAAAGCAAAGAGTATTGCTTCATGAATGGTCTGATCTACCCCTTCCAAATCGTGGAAGTCTATTGTAGGAAAAATTGCTCCTACCATAGGTTCTTCCTCCTGAAAATTAAAATTAAGCACAAATGAGACATGAACATTCAAATTAATTTAAAGTGGAGATTAGAGTCAAATTAAAATATAAGTGTTACCTGAAAATCCATTTGATTTTCAGCCTCCACAACAGGAGGGATCTCTTCTGGGATTGATACATCTGAGGAAGAAGGAAGTGTCTTCTTGCACTGATGAAGATATCCACCTAGGGTGATATCATCATCACTATCTTCAAACTCCTCTTCCTCCTATCCTGCTATTGAAACATCCACCTCCTGTTGGTCTTCCTCCACTTCTTGCTCTTGTTGTTGTAGTTGTTGTTGTTGTTGGTGGTGGTGTTCTCTTTCTTCTTCTTCTTCTTCTTCTCTATCTTCTTGTTTTTGCTACTCATCAGTAACTCTTTCACCCACCTTTGGTACTAAAGGGCTAGATACACTATCACTAACATGCATGAAATCAAAATCTTGTGGCACCTCTTTAATGGTCACCTTTGCTACCTTCTGAAGAGCTTCAACTTCAGCCATCTCAACTGCAAAAGAGGCCTTCATGGCCATGCGTTTTCTCCAATCATAAAGAGCACACTAAGCTACAATTTCTGAAACTTCAAAATTCTCTCCTAGTGAGAAATATCTTTGAATGAAAAATTCATACTGAACCCTCTCATCCCTATCTTCTGGGAGGCAAGCAAAAATCACATCTCTAGTAACAGTGGATGCATTTAATTCCTAGTTGACAGCAAAATATAGAGTCTTCATGAACCACAATTCAGCCCTAGTATGGACTATATTTTGTGCCAAAATGTTCTTAGGCCTAATTGCATACTCATCTAGCCATGCTTGATGAGTACGATCATCAATGGCCTAGATTACCTCAGGGGGAAGGCAAGTGAATTCCCTCTATACTTTGGTTTCAAAATGGTTCAACTAATATTTCAAATCCTTCAAAATCTTTTCCCTCATTTTGTCATGGATGCGGCTACTTATATGCCAATCAACTACCACAAGTTTAAAGTTATCAAACTACATCAACTTCATCCATTCCTTAGTAGACATAGACCTCCTAGGTGTTGTTGTTTGCCACGGGCTTGCAAAATAGGTTTTACTTTTAATTTTAATAGAACCACATGTGGCTAAATAGAATACCTCTCTATGGAACCAAAATATGCACCTTTTTCGAAATAATTCTTGAACTAACTGATTTCTAGGGTGAGCTAACCTCTCCTGCCTTGTTTCTTTTTCAATATACGAAGCTATTTTCTCTTTAAGGAAATTTGGAACAACAAGAGAAGCTTCCTTACTTCGTTTATGACACTCGGCTGTGTCTTCTTCTATTGTTCTCAGTTCTTGCTCCCGAATGATCCCTTTCATCTCCCGTTTTCCTTCATCATGCCACATTTGTGCATTTAATCTAAACTTCTCAAAGTCAGCATCTTTATCCAAGCAAAGGTTGATGATGAAGCAGAAGGAGGAGCACTGGAAATTGAGGCCATGGTGTGTGTCGTGGAAGAAGGTGAATAGTCTCAATAGGTCGTGAAACAAGGGCTAATGCACGAAGGGGCATTAATGATTTTTATAGGTTTAATTGGGTGATCAGATGGTGAGAGTCGATATTAATTAGTAGATTACAGGTCTACCCATGAGATACCTCGTGGGTAAACATCTCTAACCACGAAATAAGTTCATGGATGAGCTTCAACTGGCAAAATTTTTAGGAAATTGTTGTGTAGTCATTTTAATCATATTAATACTTGAATATTGCACATTTATTTCATAAATATTAGATACATTGAGTTGATTCTCTTTCTAACTAAATGTACTATTTTGTGCCAAATGAACTTTAGTGAGCAATGGAGATTCTCATAGATGTCTTACACAAGGTTTTAACTTATTTGCATGTGAGAGAAATATGCAAATTAAGTTGTGTAAGTAGGAGTATATGTGCATTCATTTCAGAGCATTACTTTCAAGCATACAAAATGAGAAATACAGTTAGTGGAGTGATTTCATATAATGCACTTCCAAAAAAATATATTTATCATGGAATTGACTCCGAGGCAGGAATTCCACCCACATCACTAGAAGGAGTTCACAATATTTTAGGATGTGATGGTGGATTAATTATTTACTGGTCTTATGGAGAACATTTTTCTTACAGAGCTGACATTGGGATAAAAAACCCTATTACAAATGTAGAACTGATACTCCCAAACCTGAATAAAGATAAGCATATGTTACTTGATTCAGATGCAGTTCTAACATTTAAGGGTACTGATAGAAGGACTATGCACAGATTATTTTGTTAGGAAGAACCAACTGAGATTTGGACTAATTGGCAATATTTGTTAGTTTATCATTTTGACAAACACCAATGGCAACCAGTTTATTTTGGTGGAAAACCAACAAATAATAGAAATCATGTGATTATTGATAGAATCATTTACTTGATAACAAGTTGTACACCTCAATATATTAATGGACTAACGATCATTGCCATCAATATTGAAGATGAATCAATGAAGCTCCTACCTATCCCATACCCTATAGGTGCATTTGCAATTTCATTCTATGATTTAGTTAAGTTAGCTTTATTTGGGGGAATTAGTGGAGAACCTACATCTCTTAGTTTAATTCGATGGTGGGATGCTGAAATGAAATTTGAAATTTGGAGAGTATAGGACATTGAAAAATGGGAATGGAGTTGAGTCTACATAGAATTACTACATGCCATATGAAGGAAAGATTAGAGCTATTTGTTTCATCAATGGAGATACTCTTATTTATAGTGCATGGGATAATCTCTATTATTACAAGATTCAACTATTAGATGGAAGTTGCAATGCTAAACTTATTCATCAATTAACCTTGCCTGCTTCTATAGTGTGGTTGCATGATTTAATTCCCTATGCAAATACTTTGCAACTCTGTGTGTAACATTTTTTTTCTATCCATGCGTTAGTTCAAGGGTACACTAGTTTACCCATGAACTTGTCCGTGGATTTTGTCAAAAAAAACTCATCTGTTGAACACTTACAATGTTTGCTATTTATTTTGGAACATCTCTGTCGTATTGTGCTCAAAACTATATGAACCTTTGTTGCAAGTTTATATCAAGTCTGAAATTTTATATCATTTACTACAGTTATGGTACTATTGTAAATAGATGCACCTATTGCATGACAACATGGAATGGGAGCTAAAGCTTACCTAATAAGTAAATCTTCTTTTATATTTAAATGTTGTATGTCAGGTTGGTCAAGGGATTCATCTCATAGGTTAGTTTGAACACGTACAAGAAGAAAAATTATGGCTGCTCCATAGCAAGAACAACCTAGAGAACAAACAATAGGTAGTATGTTTTACCCTAATTTAATAGATGAACCTTCCTACATAACACTTCTTGAATGTGCTAATGATAGATTCGAATTAAATTCCAATTATATCAACTAGCTCCGCCGGTAGATGGACCGAGGTACAGAGAATTGAAAGGTGATTGTATGAGTGCATAGCTACGTGGGGTAGATGGCTTGTTGAATGGAGTCGTCACCTTATTTTTGGGTAGAAAACAAGGAAAACTGGATAGGGAAGTGTCCTTTCGCCATCAAAATGATAAAATCACGAGAATAACGTGAAATCTGTGTAACGCTATACGAAACAAGAGAGAATTGGATATGGGGCTCAGGGTACTGTTGGGGAAGGTGTTAGGCACCCCTAGACAGCCCAGGCAATCCCGGCCTCTCTTCGACTCTAAAATAGAAAATCACGATAGTAAGTCCGGCCACACATGGCCTCATCCTAGAAGACTTCCCAGGGCATCGGGAGGAATAGTCTTATTCCTTTCGGTGAAAGCAACTGAGGGTCGACCAATGCGAGGATTCACATGGGGTTCGATGATAAATGGGAGAGAAAAAGATGCAGCGGTCACCGTTACAGACCGTTTGGCTGAAGAGCTGAAGAGCTAAAGGTCGGGTGAGGCAGCCGGCTGGAACACCAGGCTGCCAGCTAAAGGTATCGGCTATCGTGTCCTATTGTGCCTCCTTGACTGGGGACAAGACTTCATGTTCCCCGTTTGGCCAGGGCCAGCACGGATGTATGCTGGCGGCCTCATCCCAAAAACCTGTCTAGGGCATCGGGAGGACAGCTTTGCTCCTCCCAGTAAAAGGGAATCATCAGGGTGTACATACTCATATGCTCAGATGGCTGGTGCCAGCAAGGATGCATGTCGGCAGCTTCATCCCGAAAGCCTTTCCAAGGCATCGGGAGGGCAGCTTTGCTACTCCTGGTAAAAGGGAACCATTGGGGTGTACATACTCATATGCCTGGACAGCCGGTGCCGGTAAGGATGCATGTCGGTAGCCTCATTTTGGAAGCATTTCTGGGGCATCAGGAGGGCAGCTTTGCTGTTCCCGGTAAAAGGGAATCATCAGGGTGTACATACTCATACACCCAGACAGCTGGCATCAGCAATAATACATGCCGATAGCCTCATCCTAGATGCCTTTTCGGGGCAACGGGAGGGCAGCTTTACTCCTCCTGGTAAAAGGGAACCGTCGGGATGTACATGCTCATGCACCCAGACGGCCGGCGTTGGCAATGGTGCATGCTGGTGGCTTCATCCCTGAAGCCTTTCCGGGGCATCAGGAGGGCAGCTTTGCCTCTCCCGGCGAGGTAGGTGTAAAATGGATCTAAATGCAAACATAGACGTCGTAGCCCCCATAACAGACATCTGACTAAATAGCCAGAAGTTTGGTAGGTCTACTCATTGGCCTTCTTTGGGGTATTCATGGATGGAAACTCGACGTATGTCTTGGTTCAATCACGCGATCAACGTCATTGATTCATTGCGAGATTTAAGTGATTAAATCTCGTTGTATCTGTCTAACCGATTCGTATTGCCTTTTCAGGTAGCTCGCCGGTAGCCGTCATGTGATAGGTGGATGCCGGCTGGTTGGGATTGAGTTCCACCAGGAATTTTTAGCTAGTGATTCGGGGGAATAGGTTGTAGCTGATAGCCAGAGCTTTGCACCAGCTAGGAGTTCGGCTGCCATGTGTTTGTTTATCTCGGAGGTCGGACTAGGCATTTTGATGAATGTACCTACACGTTGGTGAGAGAGTTAGTGGTCGGCCACCGGGGTGTTTTATCGGTGTGCCGGTAGTCGGCTAGCTTGTATTACCTAGCCACATAATAAGGGTGGAGCATGTCCGCTTTGTTGGGGGAGTCTGGGGAGTTGGCTGCCGAGGTTAGATATCGGCATGCCGACAGCGGGCCGCTTGATTGGCCCATTTAATCATGCATCAATAGGGAGCCGGCTGCCGAGGTTGGATACTGGCATGCCAGTGGCGAGTCGGCTGGCCGCCCGATCGGCCCATTTGAGCATGGGGGTCAACAGAATGCCCCTCCTTAGGTGATGTTGCATGACCTCAGTGGATGGAAATCGATGTCCTAGGGTTGAATGACCCTCCATGCGTAGACTTTGTTAATAACCATCGCTCATTAAATAAACTTTCCTAGAAGGTGCGTCAGGAAAAGTCTTGAAAGGTTTGGATGGGATGCACTCCAAACTAGGATAACTAGACTTATATTCTCGGTATCTTAACCGAGAGTCGTTGTGGTAGTATGGACTTACACTCCTAGTCGCCTAACCAGAAGATGCCTTGAAAGGGGAGTTGGGCTTACACTCCCGGTCACCTAGTCGGGAGACACCATAAGGGGGTGTTGGACATACACCTTCGATTTTTAAGTCGGAAGCCGCCTTGGCCGAACCGGTCATCGTCAGGAATCTTAGCAATAAGTTGTCTCGTCATCTTCATCTCTTTTGACCATCAGATATTACCTTTGCACGGGGTGACATCGTGTCATGCTTTCCTTGGTTCTTGGGCTCAGCTGGCTGCTTGCACGGTAGCCACCTTGTAGGTGCCGGCAGTTGGGTGATGAGGTGGAAAGCCTTCATGTGTTGCGTCCAAAAGCTGGTTGTTGGCGCAGTGAATAGTCACGTCATGCTTTCCTTGGTTCTTAGGCATAGCTGGCTGGTTGCACGACAGCCACCTTGTGGGTGCTAGCAGCTGGGTGAAGGGGTGGAAAGCTTTCTTGTGCTGCGTCCAAAAGCTAGTCGTCGGTGTAGTGAATAGTCACGTTGTGCTTTCCTTGATTCTTGGGCTTAACCGGCTGGTTGCACAGCAGGTACCATGTGGGTGCCAGCAGCCGGGTGATGGGGTGGAAAGCCTTCATGTGCTACGTCCAAAGGTTGGTTGTCGGTGCAGTGAGTAGTCGCGTCATTCTTTCCTTGATTCTTGGGCTTAGTCGGCTGGTTGCACGGCAGCCAGGTGTTGTCATGTGCTGCGTCCAAAAACTGGTTGTCGACACAGTGAACAGTCACATCACTTGTCAATTGTCAAGAATCATTCAACTTTCTTAGTTTCCGTTCAGCCAGTTTTTGAACCGGCTGCCGCTTGGGTTGCCAACATCTGGGTGGTCTCATTTGCCTATAAATAGGGAGGTGAAGGAGTTTGAAATTTTTCGTATCTTCTTCTCGTTTTCTCCTGCGTTGGTTTCCTCTCCCCATTTTTCCTTCGCCCTTCCTTTTCTTCAACATTCCAATGCCTAGGAACAAGAACGTCACGGGCCACGTCCGATGGTCGGCTGCCACGTCTGTGTGACAGTGGCTGGAGACTTTGCCCCTGTCGCTAAAGGATCTACCAGCAGAGGAGCTCGCCTGTCCTGACTAGGTAGAGGCCATTCGTCTACAGGTTTTCTACCTGCTAATGGACGGCGGATGTGATTCCCCTTCTGCCAAGGCCATTTCCCGATGGCGGCTGTCGAAGCAGCGCCGGGACTCTTCTTACGCCTCCGGTTCTCCTCTGCTGGAGGATGACACGGAAGACGAGGCATCAGTGGAGGCTCCTCTCCAAAGTTCGCGGTGTCGAACGCGTCGCAAGATGCTGGTTGAGAGGCAGTGACTCCTCCCGGGGTCTTCTGACGTGTCGTCGGCAATGCCCGATGATGCAGCCTCGGAAGCGGAATCAGTCTACATGGCACTCCCGTGGTACTGCATGGCAACCGGTTCTGATGAGACAGCAGTTGAAGGTGTCTTGCCTCCCAACTCCGACGAGGAGTTGGTGCTCCCAGTGGATGATCACCTGGCCTTGAGGAATGTTTTATACGGCAGGTTGGCTGATTTCAACTGGCTGCCAGAGGTGGAGCAACTGTTCGCCGCGTAGGGCCTGCCCCCATTCGTCCGGGATTTTCGCTGCATGGAGACCATCCCCGGTCTGGTGGCCGAGATGTACTCCAACCTGTCTGAGTTAGAGTCGCAACTCATTCTCGGCCTCCAGGCTGGGCCGGTGGAACTCTTTGACGAGCTCCTGTTCAAGGTGTTGGGCCTCCGCTTCACCGACCTGGACATCTTCACTCCTCTGCCGAGCCTCCCTTGGAGTATCGGTGATATCAATGTGGTAGTTGCCATGGAAGCCGGCTTGGATCAGCAGGTGGTCAAGGCACGTGACCTAAACCCGATTGCCCACCTCGTCTCCTTTATCCTCAACAACACGATCTTGCCGAAGGGGGGACATTGGGACAAGATTAGTGTGGCAACTTACCTCGCAACTTTCGTAGTGGTATCTAGTTGCCAAGTGAACTGGACGACGGTGGTTTGACGCCAGATGTGGAGCGTGGTCTACTCGGGTCGGTAGCCTCCTAGCCAGTTACTGTTCGGTGAGGCGATGGTCGAGCTGGTAGGCTTCTTGCGCATTTCAACCGGTGGCTGACAGAAGGTCCCACTCCCGACCTGGCCCATCACGGCAGTCGATCTCGGTCGTTATGAGAGGCTCACTTCTAAGCAGGCCAGCTCATCTAGTGGGACGTCTGGTGGGCCATCGACCAGGCATCGGCTGACTGCTTCTACTGCTGCTTCGCCATTTGCCAGTGGAGTTCCAAGTTAGAGTGCGGCTGCCGGTGTGTCTACCACGGAGTCCCAGCTGAGTGACTATTTGTGCACGGCGATGGACCGCCTCAGCCCGGGACGATGTCCTTGTGCGGCTGATGAACAATGAGGACTAGTTGGTCAGCTTGCTAGAGCGGATGGAGGCTCGGGAGATCGAACGGGAGCACTGGAAGTTTGAGCATCAGAGGTTCGGGCACTAGAGGGATAGTGATGTAGACTGACCTTGTGTACCCGCAGCCTGTTGTCTCGTGTATATAATCTAAGGAATTATCTAAATAATATCAATGGTATTTAATGAAATATTTCCTATGGATTGTGTCCCCAAGAACTTGTGTGTGTATGTGAGTAAGGTGCAAGGTAGTGATATGGAGAGGGCATTTGTACAATGGCGAAAGTGCCAGACACCGGCATAAACTGGATCCTTATGGCAGTTGCCGATTGATGGTACTGGACAACATGCTATTCCCTCCTCCCATTGGTCAGTCTTACCTCCATGTGTGGTAGCATCTTAGCCGAACCACAGGTAGCGGCCTCTGGTACTCTAGGTTGTGTATCGCACGGTCGCAACCCTTCGCTCTATGGGTGTTTGTTCCGTTTGGGTCACCATGTTTAGCGAACGGCTGCAGGGTAGTTTACCCGGCAACCGACCGTTTCCCCCGTGATGGCGCGTCTAGCGCGGGTTCTCATTCTAGCGTCTAGCTGCTTGAGCCGGGCCACGCGCGTGGGTGGGTCTCCTTCTTTCTTGTGAGGAATGGTCATCGTCCTGACATTGGACATGGCCAAGGCGCTGGTCATCTGTGTGTAACCACGTCTTTTAAGCAGCAACCGGCTGATTAACTCGACTAGCTTATTTACCTACACACTCAATCGTACGTTAGTTTCCGAGGGTGGGGAAGAAGTGTTGTTTCTTCCCCTTATCTGTGTATAAAAGATGTGTGCAGGTGTTGAGACATTCCCTCGTAGCCCTCCCTCTCATGTCCCACCTCGTTGCTTTTGTAAAACGGTGGGTGCCAAACTTATTCACTGATGTTTTAGGAATCGTGGCACGGATAAGATGAGAGGATCTTTCAAGTGGCTATCTGTGATAGAGTCTGCACAAGGTGGCTGTTCCGACTCAATGGTGCTATCCGAACCTCTAGGGGAATGAAAGGTGGCTCACCTCACAACAAAAAGGTATCGCTGGACATTCACACGGGTGTGTTTGAAAACGTGGTCCCTTTGTCTAGCAGAAGCAACCCTAAGGCGACAAAGATAGTTCGAGAGGAGAGATCTGAATGCGTCCTTTTGCCCATAGTTATGCTAATTCTTCCTCACGAGTTCGCTCTGGGGTGCAAAAATGATGGATAGAATCATGCTAGTTCCAGAAATGTGGGCATTAGAACCCGCGGGTGGAAGCGACTTTCAGTGAGATGCCAAGCCCAATGCTGCTGAGGATGTAGCTGCCAGCAAGTCTTCTGTGAGGGATGCCAAGTGTTGTCTTGAAGACTTAGTTGGGATGTCAAGCCCTAGGACAAGAGAAAAAGGGAGAAGTGGGTGTCGAAAAATGTGTCCCGGCACCCAGTTGTATTGGCAGACTTTGATGGGTTGCTAAGCCCTGAAAGAAGGGAATATTTGGTCAATCGCGACAAGTTAGGTATAGGACTGCCAACAACTGGCGGAATCCAAAAATCTACCCTTCCCTTACATAAGAGTCCATATACTTTTAGGACTCAGCAACAAGTAACTTTTCTTTTCTTTTTTTTCTTATTTTTCCTTTCCTGTTTTCTCTTTTTTTTTTTCTTTTCCTCTGGAAGAAGGATTCTAGCCACTGACTTTTCTTCTTCTTCATTTTTCTCTTTTTTTTTTTCTACTTTTTGCTATTCTTTCTCTTTAACAAAATAGTAGATCAAAATAAAAAAACTGAATAAAAGAGTACTACTAGCCCTCCCCACGTGCTGTTGGCAAGTAGAATAACCCGATATTGTCGTGGTTGGGTCCAAGGGGAATACCTTACCTAGAGGGAACTGAAGTTTGTGATCTCCCTCATTGTTGGGTGGCACTCGGGCTAGGAAAAAATGGGAGGTTGGATACTCATTCGTGGGGGGAGAAGTGATCTCCCGCCAGTACTTCATAACCACTCGGAATTGGCAAAGACCATGGAGATAAGGACAAACCTAGATTACTCACATTGTTTTGCATTGACGCCATTGGAGCTAAAAGTTTGGATGCTCAGGTTTGTAGTGTGGTAACCCTTTACGAGTTTAAGATGTTGTCAAAATAAACACCTATTCGTTTTAAAATTTATAAACTCCGCAAGCACATGGTGCCCATTGTAGGTAACATGCAAGTACGGGTCAATCCACAAGGAACTAGTAATTTTCATAAATTTCGATATCAATCAGTAAAACGCAAGAAACAAAACTTTACAAAACACCAAGATTATAAAACTTTATGTACAAATACAAAACATTCACACAAAACAAAACCATATTCACACATTCACATATTCACATATTTCATAACCATTCATAAAACTCGATTTATACTAATTAAAAAGGTTAGTTGCAATGTAAATAAAATCCTACCATTAACCATTACACTAATTTCTACACTAGGAATTAAAAAGTACAATCTAA
>JAMKPZ010000719.1:0-61329 GCA_024699675.1 Amphibolis antarctica
ATTTTATAAATTTTACTTTTTATCATTTTGTATTTTCTTATTACCTTTTATTATTGCATTTTAATTTTCACCATCATTATTTTTTATGCAAGAAATGAGGCTTGTGCAATTCATATTTTTGCACCTTCATATTTATATCATTATATTTTGCCATTATTGTTGTTAGTACTCTTATTATTTGCTCTATTTTATCTTTTCCATTATATCACTTATTACATTTTATTACAACATTTGGGAAAATAATTAACCACCCTAGATTATTCTAGAAAGCTAAAATAATGTTATAATAATCATTGAAATGATTATTTATACAACTTAACCACCTAATGGAAAACCATTGGAGTGATAGCTTCGTGATTGTGAGAAACCTCTTTAGACTTTATGGTTTTGAGTGTGAATCTTTACTTTAGCACAGGCTTAAAAAAAAGCAACTTAACAGAAAGCCTAGACGTAGCATTTCAACATAATGACCCATTCCCCTATCTGTAATTCTTTAATAATCTTTGAATTTTATGACTCCTTAGCCTAATTCTCCAATGTCTCGTTTGGTATTGACTTGTTTTGGGCCCTCCACTTCCTAATTCCCTATCACTATGTCATCCTTTCCATTGTCTAGTGCCTTTTTTCCCTCTTCATGCCCAATGTTGAAACAAACTTTGCAAAATTTTGGTTCATATTTTTCCCTCAATTGATTACTCGATAAGTCATCTAATCTTCTTTGTCCATCTCCACACAAATGGGAATGAACTGAAATGTGCAACATCATTATGCATACAAAGAAGCCTTCTTAACATCCCCACCAGTGATTTCATGTTACGACCCAACCAGGATCATAAGGGTAATGATATGAAGAACGTGAAGCAATGGTGAGGAAGAAGAAGATGACAATAGATTGATAAATCGTTGTTCGAGAGGTGACGGCTCTCCAAAGTTCTCCTGACTCTAACCTTCCAAAAAGATGCCCTAACCACAAAACACAACAAGACTTATACTCTTACAGACCACACTTACTTCCTAAAATGCCCTTCATCCTAACATGGATATTACATTTGCCCCCGCGCCGTTGAGACCTTGTCCTCAAGGTCCGGGAAACATTGCTGTAGTTGAGCGGCATCCTCCCACATGGCTGACAACAGGTCTTCACCAGCCCATTGTATGAGAAATTCTGCACCAGCCACTAAGCCCTGTCGGGCGAGATGACGGTCCAGAATTGCCACTGGTTCCTTCATAGATGCAAGATTGTCCACTGGTTTGTCAGGTGCAATGACGTCGCCAATTGGTCCACGCTTCCACCGTAGCTGAGAGACGTGAAAAACAAGATGTATGCATGACCCTAGTGGTCACTTGAGCTTGTACGCCACCATGCCATAACGAGTTGTAATTTTGAAAGGCCCATAATACCACGGTGCTAACTTGCGATTTACACAGCAAGCTATGAACTGTTGATGGTATGGCTGTAGTTTGAGAAACACCCAATCCTCCACCTAGAACTCCTCATCGTGACGATGTTTATCAACTTGCGTCTTCATGCGATGTTGGACCCACTCTATGTTGTGGTGAATTTGCTGAAAAATCATTTCCCAACTTCGCATCTCCCCATCCGCCGCTACAACTCGAGAAGTGTTCGATACATAGGAGAGGGGTGATGGTGGTGGAATACCATACAACGCCTCAAATGGTGACATGCCAATAGTATAGTGGAAAGTGGTGTTGTACCATAATTCTGCCCATGGAAGCCAATGTAGCCAACGTGTGGGCTATTGGAAAGTAAAACCTCAAAGATATGTCTCCAATGTATGGTTGGTGATTTCCGACTGTCCGTCCATCTAAGGATGATATGTCGAAGACATGCAAAGCTGAGATCCTTGGAGGTGCACAAGTTCCTGCCAAAACAAGCTTGTAAACACTGCATCTCGGTCACAAACAATGGTTTTGGGAATCCCATGGATCCGCACTATGGCCTCCACAAAATAATGAGCTACATCTCTTACTGTATACGGGTGTTTGATCGGTGTGAAATGACTATATTTTGTAATACGATCCACCAGAACCAAAATAGTTGTTTTACCCTGAGAGGGAGGCAACCTTTCAATGAAATCCATGCTAATATCTATCCAACTTTTCACTGGGATGGGAAGTGGTTGTAAAATCCCAACTGGAGTAAGATTGTCGTATTTAATATGCTAGCATGTGTCACATTCCTGGATGTACTTTTTGAGGTTGGCTTGCCATCCCTTCCAATGCGTTGTATCGACATGCTGCTTTGTGGAAACTGGCGTGGTTGGTAGGAGTGTGATGGAATTTAGTGCAATTTGAGCTCTAGTTCATCTGCAATAAAGACTCTCCCTTTATAGAATAAGGTGCCATCAATTAATTTGTATTTTGGTGGGCTTATTTGGCCCGACATCCACAATCCCAGGACACGTGCATAGTCACCTAACAATGCATGGACTGTTTTGATTTTCTAGAGCCAGTCTAGGATGACAAACGTGATGGCATTACAATGGCCGTCTAGTTTGAGGTGGTGAGGGAGAGCGTCTGTAGCTTGGTTAGTATGGCCTAGTTTATACTCAATGACATAGTCAAAGCCTAACAACTTGACCAACCATTTTTCTTAGGCAGGCATTTTAATTTGTTGTTCTGCTAAATACTTCAAACTTAACTGATTTGTCTGGATGATAAACTGCTTGCCAATGAGTAGTTGTCTCCATTTCTTAACTGCCACAAGTACTGCTAACATTTCTTTTTCATAAATTGGCAAATATTCTTGACACCCTTTATAGGCTTGACTCATGTACACGATAGGGTGCTCGTCTTGCATCAATACTGCCCCAATTCATTTTCCCGACGCATCATACTCTACCACAAATGTCTTGGAGAACTGTGGAAGTTGTAACATTGGTGTTGAAATCAAGGCTTGTTTAATGGCCCTGAAGGCTTGAGCTGGTTCCATCTGCCAATGGAAATTGTTCTTTTGCAACATATTGTTGAATGGTTGGGTGATTTTACCATAATCCTTGATAAACCATCGATAATACCTGGCTAATCCCAAAAACCCGTGTAGAGCATGCACATTGCATGGTTCCTTCCATTCAGCAATAGCTTGTATTTTGGTCTCCTCCATAGCTACCCCATTAGAGCCCACCACATGACCCAAATAAGAAATAGAGTTCACTGCAAACTGACACTTGCCATGCTTGGCATAAAACTTTTGTTCCCATAAGATACATAGAACCGTAGATAAGTATTGCAAATGCTCATCAAAGGTGATATTGTAAATAAGAATGTCATAAAAAAAACTAGTACAAACCACTATAAATAAGGTCGGAAGATCTCATTCATGGTGGCTTGAAATGTTGCCAAGGCATTGCATAGGCCAAAGGGCATCACATTAAATTCGTATTGTCCATTGTGAGTACGAAAAGCTATCTTGTAAATATCTAAATCTACCATTCTAATTTGGTGGTATCCGGGCTGAAGGTCAATTTTGGAAAACCACTTAGCTAGCCCCAATTCGTCCAGCAACTCATCGATAATTGGCATGGGGTATTTATTCTTTATTGTCAAGCAGTTTAATTCGTGATAATCGACACACATGCGTCAACCCCCATCTTTTTTTTTTAACTAGTAGGGTTGGAGAGGAAAATTCATTAATACTAGGCCTTATAAATTCTTTGCTCAAATACTTTTTGATTTTCTTTTCAATCTACTCTTTCTGGAAGTGAGCATACCGGTACGGTTTAATTGCCACAACCTTGTCATCCTTGAGATTAATGGTATGCTCCACTGGACGTTCCATAGGGGGCTCTATGGGCTGCTTGAAAACAACATGGAACTGATCAATTAATTGTTGCACTAGTGGATGCTAAATAGGGGAAATGGCATTGGGATCTATGCCCGAAGAGTCTTCCTGTACAAGAGCCTTCTACAATTTTGAAGCTGTAGCTAATTTTAATTCTTCCACTGGTCTGCCTTGCCAACACACCACTACACCATTATATCTAAACTTGCACGTTTTATGTTCATAGTTCAGTAACAAATTTCCTCTCGGTTTTAGCCACTGGACACTAATAATTATATCATTGCCGCCTAAAGGCACCACAAAAACATCTAGCTGAATCTTTGTGTCTTCCACTTCCACATCCAAGTTTGCACAAAATCCTGAGCATTTCACAAACTCGTCGGTGGCTAACATTACCTTCAATCCTTTTTGTTCCAAAACCGGTAGTTTAATCCCCTTTGCAAATCTTTCACTAATAAAATTATGTGTACACCTCGGATCTAATAAAACAGCCACATCCCTCCCTGCACAGACGCCCTACAGTTGTATAGTCTCTGGATGCTCATCTCCCCATAAGGCATGGATAGTAATTTGTGGATGAACTGTCAATGCTTGGAGCTCAGCCTTAGTCTCGACCACGAGTGCTAATTCCGACAGTTCGGGGTCGTCGTCCTCCGCATCCTCCTCCACAGTCCAAAGCCAGCAAATTTTTTTCACCTAGCAAGTGTGTCCCTTGTGGTATTTTTCGTCAAATCGAAAACACAATTCCAGTTCGCGTTTCCTCTTTTCTTCTTCTAGTGAAACTTTGACGAACTATCATCCCTTGGAGTTGCCCCCTTCCTCCCCAAAACTTTGCTGTTTTGGTCCCATGGTCACCCCCACCGTTGTGCGAGCCCACGATGAAGCAGAAGCCACTGTTCGGTTGACTGGCCCTACTACCAACGACCCTTGTAGTAGTTTTTGTCGTAAGCCGATTTTTGATTCTTGTAGTATTGTGAGCGAGATTGCCCGAGCCAAACTTGAAGGACAGAGACATTTCACCTCGATCCTGACTTCTTGTGCTAAGCTGTCGACGAAGCAAGAGAGCAAACTTTCTTCGGATAAGCCTCTTACCCAAGTTGATAGACTGTCAAACTCTAGCAAATACTCCTTCACCGTTCCCACTTGCTTTAGCTTGAAGAGTTCCTCCTTGAAATCCCTAAGGAGATTTTCCACAAACCGTGCTATGAGCAACACGGCGAACTCCCCACAATCGTTACCTGGTCGATTTCCTACCAACCGGAACCACTGATTCGCACTCCTCTCAAACTGAAGGTGGAAATCGTGACCCATTCTTCCGTCAGTACTTGATAGTAAGTGAAAACACATTCCACCGAATGACACCAATCCTCTAGGTCCTCGATTTCGTCAAACAAAGGTAAATCTACCTTGAAGTTTTTCAGGTGATTACCATTCGGAACTACTTGAAAAATTTCAGGTGATTTTTCGCAAACCGTGCTATGAGCAACATGGCAAACTCCCCACAATCGTTACCTGGTTGATTTCCTACCAAACGGAACCACTGATTCGCACTCCTCTCAAACTAAAGGTGGAAATCGTGACCCATTCTTCCGTCAGTACTTATAGTAAGTGAAAACACATTCCACCGAATGACACTAATACTCTGGGTCCTCGATTTCATCAAACAGAGGTAAATCTACCTTAAAGTTTTTCAGGTGATTACTATTCCAAACACTATTTGAAATTAATTTTTAATAATATATATTTAAAATATTTTAATTTTACCATAAGTACATAACTTCAGATGTAATTAATGTACAAATATAGATTTATTCATAGGAATAGTTTTTTGATTGGTGTTTAGTTAAATTGGTGTATTCAATTAATAGAAAAAATAATTAATTTTTTTTTTAAGCAATGTCACAGTTACTTTGTTTTAAATAATCACTAAGATACTCTTTAATCTCTTTTTATAGTTGTAATTTCTAGAAAATTCTCATTTACTTTAATTTCTTCTTCACTTAAAATATTTGGATTAAAAAGATAGTTTTTTAATACATGATTCAAATTTTACACTGAAAGACCCTATCACGTGAATTTTACTTTCAAATACTTAATTCTTCTTAATTCTTAAGCATTCTATATTTTAGTTCACATGAATTTAAGTATATTACACTGAAAATGCCTAAACCCATGAGCTGACTCGTGGGTAAACATCTCTATCTGCAAGATATCTCGTGGTAAATGCAATAACAGTGAATTTTAAATGTTAAACAGTCGAAATTGCTGAAACTTCTAAGAATTGTTCGCTTATATTTTTATTCTTTTTATCTTAAAATACAACAAACAACACATAACATAAAATAAAACACATTACAAAAAATTTGTAGAAATAAAACATTCAACATTACATCAAACATAATATCATTCTCTCAATATTAAAACAGATGTGATAAGATAGGTAAATGTAAAAGTGAATAAAAAGGAAAAGGAAAGGGAAAAGGGAAAAAAAAAGAACACCTAATGCTTCATTGCAATTTTCACCCTTCAAAACTTGCTCAAGCTAAAAACTCCCTTTGTCTTTACTTCCAATCCTAACATCTGGACCACCAAGCTTTGATACCACTTGATAAGATCGGTGTTATCACTACGCCAAAAACTCAAGTTGATAGTGAAGACACATGCCTTTCTTATAAATGATCAGTAACATTGATACGTCTCGAGCATAACTTGACAATCTAGTAGGCATTACACCTTCGCCACAAGAGCGACTACTAGACCCTAACAGTTGATGGATGGCCTAACTCTAATACCAATTTGTTACGACCCAATCGGGAACGTAAGAAGTAACAATGAGAAGAACATGAAACAAAGATGAGGAAGAAGAAGATGACAATAGATTGATAAAGTTACTATTTGAGAGGCGACAGCTCTCCAAAGTTCTCCTAACCTTAACCTTTCAAAAAGATGCCTTAACCACAAAACACAACAAGACTTGTACTCTTACATACCACAGTTACTTCCTAAAATGCCCTTCATCCTAACATGGATATTACATTTCACCATTGTAGGAACCTAAACGAGCACCCTCAACTCAAGAAAATACACCCACGCAAAGCGTGCTTTTTTCCTTCAATGATTCACCCATTCTTAAGATAGTAAACTTTGATAAAGGCTACGTTTGAAAACTATTTCCCCAAACTCCTACTTCAACTCTACACAAACTTCAAACATATAAACTTTTACTACAATAATTACTATATAATTTCAACTTCATTTGTTATTATACAATTTCAACTTCGTTTATTTTACAACTTTCAATTTCAATTCCATCTAATTTAAAGTTAACTGAAATTCTTCTCAAATGTACCCTTTAGCCTCTATTAAATCTGGAATCATATAAGAACATACCAAGCATTGATTGCCACATGAAAAGTCTCTTCTTCGGAAGGTATTGATTACCCTCTTCATTGTCTCTAAAATGTCCATTTTCATTACAAATGCATTACAAACAAAATCAAAATGTGTTCTTTTTATTGCATTTGATATCATAATTTAGCACAACACCATCTCTTTACCATTTCCATGCCAGCATCTGTTATGATACGTATCATTGTACCGGAAAATAGCAACGCCAAAAGAATCTATCATTCCTCGTACAAATAGCATCTCGGGATATTTATTTGGCCAACATCTCTAGAGAATACCATGAGCTTAGTCTAGCCGACTTAAACCAACAATGGTGTCAACAAGAGCATCCTGATTTGGAATATGCCAGTTTAAAGCTCCGTTCCCATGCATCTCTTTCTCTTGTCTCCGTTTCAGCATGTGGGATATGTCGTGGATGCTTCTCTCTCTTGTCACCCTTTATTTGTTTCAGTGCATGCTTTAAAGCTGGAAGCAATGCCTCCATACACTCTACAACAGCATTTGGGTTGCCAGGCATGTTGATGATCTACAATGAAACAAATAAGAATTGTAAGACAGACTATGCATCCAAACAAGGGAAAATAGCAAAAGAGTGAAAAGGGGAATGTTCGGGAATCTTTACCAGTGTCGATCCTCTTATTCCAGCTGTAGCTCTCGAAAGCATTGCAAAAGGTGTAACCTGTAATTTAAAAATGAGTTCTTGAAAAACATCAAAGTTGACTACTGTCCATTATATTTGCAAGTGCATGACAAGAAATGATCATTTACACTGGTACATATGATTGATGTTTTAACTACTAAATTTGACACTTGTATATTCTATATCTATTTGATTGTATTGTGTAACTAATGTAATGACAAAAAGAAATAGCCATGTATTTTGCATAGTATTGCAACCCAATATAATGGCAAGCCACCGTGATTGGTGACAGTCAAAAAGAAGCATGGTCAATGGAAAGGTGCCTCAACACTTGCCTATTAAAATTCAACAATTACACGCTAATGGATGTTTTAGCAAATCTAATGAAACTATCATAGAGGATATGAGAACAAGAGCATAGCACAAGATAGGGGTAGGAAAGAAATACGGTCATTGACACTTTTTTATATGAAATTGCAAGGGAAAGGCATCACTATATATTGACTTCACTTCAAATGTAGAAAGGAGAGAGTAAACAGATATGTTTTCTTTCAAAATAAAGATCTTTATTTACTACAGGATAAATATCCTGTATCATCTTTAAGATATAGGCTATGGTTAATTCCATTTTACATAATGTTGAATGTACTAGATCAACATTGTGCATGTATAGTAGCTTAGTAGCTCAATAAGATATAACAATAATGTATGCGTCAGTGTAAGTCAAAAGACAAAATACCTTAAGACTTTCTTGAAGCATAACGTACAACAGGCCAGGAGTTTCCCTTTCTATTACTGCCTTTGTAGCTTCAGGAGTAACATCTCTAGGTGTAAAGCCAGTGCCCCCTGAAAATACAAATGAAAACGTAAGACACTTTTTACACAATTTGAAATTAGAAAATCAATGTCCATAATCTAGACTGGAATTCAAGTGATTTGATCATGGTAAAAAAGATACATCACCTAAAGTTAGAACAAGGTCCACTTTTTCATTGTCACTCCATTTCTGCAATATATTTTTTATCTTGTCAATTTCATCAGGAACAACAGCTGTTGAATGGACAACAGCTCCTCCCAATTTTTCAGATGCGGAATTCACAACAGAAACTGCTCTTGGACCACTGTTGACATTTTGATAGATAAATGACATTAAAAAGCAATCAATGCTAAACGTCGATTTGCAAAGAAAAAAAGATCTTTTGCATAAGTTTCAACAAACTGCAAAGGCCACTTTGAATGTGAATAAATTTACACCTATAATCTCAGATCCTAAGAGAAATGGTTGAACATGCATTTTGCATTGTATTGTAGGATATTTTTATCACTCATCGACTTCACTTCCATGCCTCATGGAATTCTTTAAAACTTTTTTTTTTTGCTATATCAAAACAGTTAGCAGATCAATTTTGTGGTAACACAAAGGAAATATGAATGGATTTTTGCTGAAGTTTAGAATTAGCTTCACAACATACTTTCTTGGAGAGCATTTGCAACTCAGCAAGATTTAATTTTGCATCAACTAGGTGACCTCTTCGAAACTAAAATCCAAAAAGACGTATCAAGACGCAAATAGCACATATTTAGGCTATGGAAATCAGATGGACAGATGAGTCTACTGTTTAAATAATTAAATTGACAATCTGTGTAACAGTAAATGAAAAAGAAAGACATGAGTGCATAACAAGAGAAATTGGTATGGACAAACAAATGTCTGATTTCTAAGTTTGGGCCCTTTCAAAGTGCCAATTTATGAACAAAATGCTCACCATAGGCATCTTATAAAAGTGTTCAATCATCAAAATTGTTTAATTGTTCAAAACTGAATATCCCCAATTCAACATAACTGATCCCTTGAAATGTGTAATTAGATTCAAATAAAATAATGAAGTATCTCTAAGCATAACATTAGAAGCATCTGACATTATAACATGAACAAAAATCTCTTCTCAGAATTCAATACCATGTGAGTTGTCAAGCTAAACTTTCATTTAGCCAGGTAGAAAAGTATAAGAAAGACCAATGTAGAGGCCCTTGAACAATGCTTGAAGTGCAAAGGAGAAATAAAAGTTTGATCAATATATCAAATAGACTCTTGAGAAAGCAGTCACAGATTTCCCAAGAGTCAGCAAACTAGGCCCAAAAAGAATGATCAATAAAATGGAAAAAAGTAAGTTGAGATACCAATCAAGCAGAATTTTCCTTTTTAAGACGATTTTCAATGAGACAGATGTAAATAGTGAATCTCCATCCAGAATACTTTAAATAGCACCTACAAGTTACGGATGCATTAACAGAAATTTTTTAGAAAAAGATACCTACGATCAGGGCCATTTCCCATGGCAACAGTATCACTAACAGTAAGAATTGCAACTTTAACATTCACAGCTTGAGACTGAACATCAAATTCTTTGAGTGCCTCAATAGTTGGTGCCATAGAATCATGATTAGAATACACACAAGCCATGCTATTTTCAGTGTTTCTCGTTGGAAAGCTTTGTACATCTGAAATTAGTATAGTTGGCACCAAAGAACCTGCAGGAATGATGCTTCCTGTTGCAGGTAACATTAGTAATCCATTTGCCTTCATGCTTAGCAGTCGGCTGCTCATTTGATGACCAGTGCTCTCAGCAACAAAACTGTAAAGTTGGTGAATTGACTCACATTTGTAGCACAATATAATCAGAAAAATATCTAAGTTGTCAACTTCCACTACACAACAATCTACTAAAAACGTACCCAGGGCGATTATAGCCATCATTATCCTTCCATTTAACCAACACACGGTGAAATTCTGGTCGGAAGGGATCTGTTTTAACAGGGTGAGATAGGCAAGAAAGAAATCTGCAAATGAGATTGTGTTAGCCGCCACTATTTTTAAATGTGAAGTAATTATAGGTTATCTGTAAAGTATGAAAGACATATAAACAAATATATGTATATTATAGATGGTTTACCAATTCTGTTAATGGTTCCCTAATATACATTCATCACAAAGTTAAGAACAGAACATTTTCCATGCTTAAAAGCACACAACGCAAATAAGCAACGTTCTGAATTTTTGGTGTTTCTTCATCAAACATTGAAAAACATTTACTTTAATTTCTAGTTGAATTCCACTTGAAAATATGCAGAACAAGATTAGAGTGCCTCACAATTCAACTAATTCCTGGGAAAAAAATCACCATTGATGGAAAAACGCTTTCACTATTACAAAAATGAAAAATGGAAACATGGATATACTGCACAGGTAAGATTTTCACAACACAGCAAAAGAAACAAGACATTAATATATGCATGTTTTATTCAAGTTGAAAACAAGATTTTCTTAATTAACTAATGACTAATTACATGGTATATATATACAACAGTAAACGGGTAAACGGATCAGGGTCCATTTATCCAACAATTCACATGTTCAAATGCATAACCAAGAAAAGACAAGCAGCTAGTAAGTTCAGAAAACCCCATCCAATAGCCATATCATAGGAGAAATGTTCACATTAGAAAAGCCTCTCAAATAGACACAAACCAACTAAAAGACAAATTAATTGAATATAGTTATTCCTAACATGTGAATACATTATACATGTTTTATTTTGCAGGAGGTTTGGAAAACCATGATTTTATTGATGACATAAGTGAAACATCGGTAAGAATTGGTTTCAGTAAAACTTGGATCAGCCAATGTACCTAGGCAAGGTGAAAATCTCCCATTTAATTTCTATGAAGTGTAATCTAACAGATTGTAATTTTTCATTAGTCATTGAGTGCCGACTAGATATCAAATGAAACAAAATTGTCTTTCTGAAATTACAAAAAATGCAATAGATTTACATGTTGCCAACCTCTTAGGATGAGTATTCTGCCAGCCAGAGAGATACCGAATTGCAGGTACTACAAATAGATGGAAGCATACTAAACAGCTAACAGGATTTCCAGGTAAACCAAATGCGAGAACTTTCTTTGAATCTTTTGCCTCACCCAACTGGACACTGATCTCCACAAAAGTTAGAGGCTTTCCAGGCTTCATACAAACCTAAAGAAGAAACATATCAACAGACATATTGAGAACAAAACCCATAATTGGTATCATGGATGATGAAGATATTGTAATATTCCTTAGAAGTCAAGGAAATTTCTAATAAAAATATTAACAACAAAAATGCCATAACAAGAATCAAAGGATTTTTATAGCCAGAGATACAAATATCTGGTCATTCTAACACACAACCATCAGAAATATGTGTTCTACATTTTTATAATTTTATGGATGTATCTTTCAAAATATGATCCATAATTAGGACCACTAGGTTCACTACAGGAGACAATAGCAGAAGTCAATAAATGGTTGTTGCCACAGTCACCTGGCAAGTGAATTTTGCTAATCAAGCTAGTGTTTTGTTGATTGTGAGACACTAGTCAATGAGAAATGCACTTGCCGGCCAACCAAGTCAACAAGGAAGTCAGCCAAAGTCAACGAGAAATCAGCTTGCTAGCAAGGAAGAGTTGACTACGTATGAGTTTTGCCAACCAACTAACCATGTTAGTAAAGAATGCTAGTAAGGAGGTAGGAGTTGGTCACTTGATCCATAATTAGAGGGTCACCTAGACCACAGAAATTTGGATAGTCAATCATTAGCTATAAGCCATAGGGATTGCTTAACAAAAATCACCCCAAATCACATTTGTTGACAAAATCACCTATCAAATGAGTTTAGCCAATTAGGCCAACAAGAAAGTCAGCCAAAAGTCACTCACCAATGAAAAAAATTAAAGGTTTAGATCCTTAGTGCATGGAAAAGACGAGATCTACATAATCAACCATTAGAGAAGCCTTCATCCAAATTGCATTTAGAGAGGAGGAGCCACAGCCACCAACATGAGCACCCATGGAGAAGAGGGGATGTCATCCATTCAATGCCAACCTTTGGGAACTCGTAAGAAGCATGCAATCCTTGTTGAAGAGAATGAATTCAAGGCTGCAGCGCTTGGAGACAATAGCAGAGAGGCCTTTGCAAGAGGTAGAGGCAACTAGAGAATAGGAAGTGCAAGAAGAGGAGATCACTAATGAGATCCCCACACAAGTCAGCCAAACCATTCAAGGATGAAGCAAGGATTGATCTTCCATACTTTGATGGGAAAAACAATGCAAAGAAGTTGGACTCGTGGGTGACTCAACTAGAGACTTATTTCCCCTTGTATGGGCTACAAGGACAAGGAGAAGGTGGCCTTTGCATGCATCAAGCAATGCCATCATGCTTTAGCTTTGTGGAATGGCTATTTGGCCAATCATGAAGCTTTGTCAACAAAAGGGAGTTTTATTGTATGGGATATCTACAAAATAAGTGGTCAAGGTGGTACACCCTTCGTCAACAAAAGGGAAAATCCGTGTAGGATTACACCACCAAGTTCTAGCATTTGGCCGTTGCTCTTAGAGTGACCATTGATCATGTGGAGTCCATCCAAAAGTTTGTTGTCAGACTACATTGACACAACCAAAGGGGCCTTCCACTCTTTTGAGGTAAGAGGCATCTCAAAGACATCCGCAAAAGCAATGATGAAATGAAGAATGCTACATTCAAGCCAACCAAGACCAAGATAGAGACTCTCGTTACATCTAATGAGTCATCTTCTTCTTCTAAGGACGGAAATTCCATGATTATTATATTTTTATCCATTTTTTTGTATGTAGTTCACACAATAATGGTGCTTTATGGAGGGTGTTATTGCAGTTTTACCGGATTTTAAAGTTAAGGATAATTTCCAGGGACTTAAGTGCAAAAGTGTGCAAATGAGAAGAACATTGTGAAGCAACCATACCTATTTGCATTACTGGATGAAGGTTAAGGGTGAAGGGCATCAGGGGAGTAATATTACCAATTTTATTTTATGTTTTCTATTTTTATTCCCGTAATTTTATTTCTTTCTGTAATTTGCAGGTTGTACAAGGGCTAGATTGCAAATTCTCCAACCCACTTAGCAATTGGACGAGTTGTTCAACATGAATTGTTGTTTTGTTAATGATAGTTTTGGATGAGTTGTGTGTAGCAATTTTTAGTTGAACATGATTTAGTAATTAGTAAAAAAAAGTAGTGCAATTTACTTGTATAGACACCAACAGCTCAAACTAGACACAACCAACTATATTTTGAGTGTTTGAATCATGATTCAAATGTGAATGAATACAATCATTAAAGGCAAAGTTGCAAAAAATTGGACCTCCCTAAAATGTGTGGTAATAGATTTTGAATAAATTGAGTTTGCCTTTTATGCATCCAAATGAATTCTTCAACCTCAAAACATGAATGGTCTATCTACAAAAGCCAACAAGTTCATTTTAGAAAGTGACGTAGAAGGCTTTTGATATTGTTTGGAAAATGCCAATTAGATGATGTCTCAATTTGACACAAATAGTTGCACAAAATTTGATGTATTACTATTCTACAAATATTTTATAAAATTTCTGGTGAAACTTTCTGTCAAGCTCCAACACACCATTTTTAAATTTTTATCAGAAGTTTCCGTTTTCATTTCCAGTTTTCCTTTCTATTTGAATTTTCCATTTGCATTTCTATATTTCTGTCAGCCACTAACAGGCTCTAAGAGGTCTCATGCAACCATAGCAAGAACTCACCTTCCCTTTCATGTGTTTCTAACATCTGCTAGGTGCTTGCTTCTACGAGCTTCACTCCCCGTCATCCAATGATCCCTCTCCTTGGTGGTGACAACCCTTGGCAAAAGTTGCATGGAGATAGGTTGGATTTGGTGGTGACACTCTACAAGACAACTATTGATAGCAGACGTGCTTCCTTTCCCCTTTTTCTAGTGCTTCCTCCCGAGGTGGTGCATGTAGACATGCTGAATGGTGCTGCTGGACGTGATTTGGATGCATACCTTGAGAAGAAAACGTGCATAGACAAATTTAAGGTTGAACTTCTTCTGGTCTCCTTAGAAACTAATGAGAAACGTAGAAACTGGAGTATAAAAACAGATGAGAACTTAAAAACTGTAAACTGGATAAAGAATTATGGTTGACTGAAATAAAAATAAAAGCTATTTTGTTACTATGAAGCTATTATATAATTATTAAGAAGCAAAATTTAAAACAATTACGTAGGAACTTTATTCAGTTTAAGCTTAAGTTTTATAATTTTTTATTCAATCATATTTCAGTTATTCAATCCTCTTTCACAATTTTTTTTATTTAATTGAAGTTCAAAATTATTTTAACTTGATATAAAATAATCTGCAGCAAAAATTACAGTCCATAAAATGATCTAGATTCCTCTCCAGAAACTACCTTTTGATGCTTATTTTTAATTTTGAAAGTCTGTTAAGGTTTAAAAATATGTACTGTTTGAAACTTTGGTTGATATGTTTCTGAAACACTGGTTGACACGTTTTGTGTTTGGATATTTTTTCTGAATAATAATGATTGTTTGCTTCTGAATGTTGATTAATGAATGTTTGTTGAATGACTGAATGATTTCTGGATGTTTGTTTCAGTTTTAAGTGTAACATGTAGAGGGAACTACTGACAAAAAATATTACTTAGAAAATCCTTCATAAACAAGGGAAGATTAAGAAAATCATTAATCAATATATCACATTTTTGATGATGACAAAAAAAGGGAGAAAAAGAAAAAGGAAGAAGACAATTTTTATAAGAGTATTAACTATTTAATATAAAGAACAAGGAGAGAAATAAATTTTATTTTAAATTTTGTCATCATCAAAAAAGAGAAGATTATTAGGAAAATCTTTCATACAATGTTTTGACGATTGAAAACTTACATTCTTATTGATTAATAAGTATTAGAAATCATATACTGTACTGAAATATAAAAGTGGTCCATATTACTTTTGTACCATGAAATGTCCAATAAATATCGGCTTCTTATCTCACACATCGAGAACAGTTCAGTAAATACCGGCTTTCAAATCCAACAAATTATGATAATTCCAATAGTCTTAGATATTTCAGATTGCCTTAGAAATTTCCGATATTCTTATTAAAATTTTTGTATTTTGTTAATTAATGATTAGTTACAGTTAATTATGTTTTATTACAATATTCAATTTTAAATTTGAATAAACTTAACATTTTTTATTGTGACAAATTCCTGAGATCTATCTAGATCTTATGACAAACCGTAAAATTCCTGGTAAATTCTGAAAAATTTCCGGTAGAGCAAAATTGAACATTTGTATTGCAAATTTTAATTTTAAATTTGAATAACTTAACATATTTTATTCAGGAAAAAGGCAACAAAAAGGAATCTGGCCTCCTAAAGTGGAAGATGGCATATGATTGATCAAATAAGAGGTGATAAGAACAGCATCTGACCACAAGTAAGGAGGGACACGCATCTCAACGAGAAGAGTTTGAGCAACATCAAGGAGATGACAATGTTTACGCTCAGCAAGACTGTTCTGTTGAAAGGTGTGAGGGTAAGTGGTTTGATGAATAATGCTATGAGCAGCACAAAAGGATTGGACATCATGCTACAAAAATTCTAAAGCATTATCAGTGCGAAAGATTTTAGGCGTAAAAAAAAATTGATTGCGAATTTCATTAAAAAAGAAGTAAATAACATCAAGAACACCTTTACGATCTTTCAAAAGGTACACCCATGAAATTTGAGAATACTCACTAATAAAGACAACATAATAAGAGTAGCCAAATACAGATGAATAACACGACGGCCCCTAAATATCACAACACATGGTTTCCAACAAGGAAGACGAAGACGACAACTCACGACTCCGATAAGTAGCACGGGAGTGCTTACCTAGAATACAAAACTGACACGAAACTAAGGCAAAGCGGCTTGAAACTTACGAGTAGAGGGGTGTCCAAGTTGATGATGCCAAAGGAGAGACAAATTGCCCAATGTAATGACAGCTACCAACCCTTGAGAGATGCAATTGTTGACGAGCATGTACACACCGCGACCTCGTTTATGCCTCAAATCAATCCTCCTCCCTGTTTGCAAATCCTGAAAGATATAATAAAAGGGAAAGAAGGTGACAAAATAGTATAATTACTTGGTAATAGTGCTGATGGAAAGCAAGTTAATGGGAAATTCAAGAACATAAAGCACTTTATCAAGGGTAATCTGGGAGGTGGGTGTGACATGTCCCTCACCACGAATAGTGTAATTGTGACCATCCGCAATAGCCACTGACTGTAAATGAGGGAACTCGGATAAACGGATAAACAAAGATTTCACGTCAGACATATGTTGAGATGCACCGAAATCAATAATCCAAGTGTTTTCAGAAGCACAAGTTGAGGAGGCCATACCAGAAAAGAAGCCATTAGCAACGTGGGGTGTGGAACCTTGATTGGCCTTCACGGAGAGATACTCGTCATAGGCTTGCTAGGATATTGCAACAGACCCAGAGGAGGATGTGATGGGATTAAATCAAAAGAAAGGCAGAATTCGATACTAGGGAAGGAGGCAGAAGAGAAGGAAAAGCAAGCGCAATTCAAGGTTTTACGTGGTTCAGCCGAAGCCTACTCCACGGGCGTCTTCTGGTGGTTTCACTAGTTTTCACACACACACTGTTACAAGGTTACTACACTTATTTATAATACAACATTAGGGCACAAATCACCTCAAAGGCTTATCAGGCCCAATAGGCCCAATAAGAATACATACACTTGTGAAGATTTAAACAGTCTCTACACCAAAGTAACCCTAACAATCTCCCACTTGGAGATTGTTACAAACGTATGCTCGCTCATCAACCTTGTAACCTTGCCACCACGCCACTCCTCCATTTTCAAGTAACTTGGAGGCTAAGGCCATGTATAGCCTTAGTTTTTGTATGCTGACAATCTTCGTGAACATGTCTGCTGGATTCATACTTCCTGCTATCTTTTGAAGTGTCAGATTTCCCTCTACAATCAATTCTTTAATGAAATGATACTTAATTCTGAAATGTTTGGTTCTACTCTTGTAGTTTGGATTTCTTGCTGAGTAAAGAGCACTCTGACTCACTGTTTAAAATACTCCCACTAGCTTCTATCTTTAATTCTTCAAGAAAGCTCTTGAGCCAAATCTACTCCTTTACTGCTTCTGTTATAGCTACCAGTTCAGCCTCCATTGTTGAAAGGGTAACACATCCTTACAACTTAGACCTCCAGCTTATAGCTGTGTCATTCAAGGTGAACACATAACCTGAAGTACTCTTGCTCTGGTCTGAATCTCCAGCAAGATCAGTGTCACAGAAGCCTTGCAAGTCTAAATTACCTTTCTTAAAGTACAATCCAACGTCACTAGAACCTTTCAAATAGCACAGAATCCACTTTACTGCTTCCCAATGCTCCTTTCCTGGATTGGACATAAACCTGCTCACCACTCCAATAGCATGAGCGATGTTAGGTCTAGTGCTTGTTGCAACATACATCAAGCTACTTACTGCAGAAGCATATGGGACTTCAGACATGTAATTCTTTTCAGTGTAATCTTTAGGCATCTGATCCTTGGTCAACCTTAGGTGAGCTCCTAAGGGTGTCTCTACTACTCTAGCATTGGTGTGGCTAAATCTCTCCAACACTTTCTCAATGTACTTTTTCTGAGACAATATCAAGGTACCTTCATTCAAATCTCTCTTGATTCTCATTCCAAGGATTTGGTTGGCTGAACCCAAATCCTTCATATCAAATTCTTTTGATATCTGTTGCTTCAATTCATTGATTCTGTTGATGTTACTACAAGTTATCAATATATCATCAACATACAATAGCAGAAAGATCAAGGAGTCACTAAATTGTTTCCAGTAGCAACATGAGTCCATCTCACATCTACTGAAACCAATAGTACAGATGTAACTGTCAAATCTCCTATACTACTGTCTAGGTGTCTGCTTTAAGCCATAAAGACTTTTCTGAAGTCTGCAGACAAGTTCTTCCTTCTCAAGGACACTGAAACCCTGTGGCTGCACCATGTACAGTTCCTCATCAAGATCACCATGCAGAAAAGCTGTTCTCACATCCATCTGCTCTAGATGTAGACTGTGAGAGACTACCAGACTGAGAATAATTCTAATAGTTGTCATTTTGATTACAGGAGAGAATATCTCAGTGTAATCAATTCTTTCTTTCTGCTGAAAGCCTTTGACAACCAGTCTAGCCTTGTATCTCTTGATTCCATCTGCATTTTCCTTAATTCTGTACACCCATTTATTTTGAAAAGCTTTCTTGTCCTTAGGTAACTTGGTCAGGATCCAAGTACCATTCTTCTCAAGAGAATTCATCTCCTATTGCATTGCAAACTCCCACTTACTAGAATCAGTAGCCTGAATTGCATCTTCAAACTGTCTAGGTTCTCCATGTTCAGTCAGTAGCAAATAGTTAAATGCTTGATTGAACCTTTTAGGAGGTCTTGAGACCCTACTTGACCTCCTTAATGTCTGTGCTGGGACCACCTCTTCTCCTAGATGTTCTTCAGGAATAACATCTTCAATGACACCTGTCTCCTGATCAATACTTCCATTAGTTGGAGCTTCCTCTAATTCAATCTCACAACTGGTACAAGATTGATTTTTTGTAATGTCCTAACCAACTCCTACTTTGTGTTTATACAACACTTGTTCATAGAATATTACATCCTTCTCTCTCAAGATCCTTCTGTTTTGGTTATCCCAGAAACGATAACCAAGCTTTGCTCCTCCATAACCTATGAAGTAGCATTTTCTAGCCTTTGAATCTAACTTGTCCTTAGCACTATTACTGATATAAACATAACTTTCACATCCAAACACTCAAATGGTGAATGTTTATTTTCTTTCCAGACCATACTTCTTCTGGAATTTTCAAATCAAGAGGAACTTAGGGTCCTCTATTAATCAGGTAAGCAGACGTGCTAACAGCATCTGCCCAGAACTCTTTGGGAAAATTAGCATGCAATCTCATGCTCCTTGCTCTTTCATTCAGAGTTCTATTCATCCTCTCTGCAACTCCATTTTGCTGAGGATGCTTAGGAACAGTCCTGATTAACCTGATTCCATATTCTTCACAGAACATTTTGAAGTCATGACTAGTGTATTCTCCACCATTATCTAACTTCAAACATTTTACCTTCAAATCAATCTGATTCTCAACCTCAGTTTTCCATTTCTTAAATACTGAAAATACATCAGACTTATTTTTGATGAAATAAACCCATACCTTTCTGGTGCAGTCATCAATGAAGGTAACATAATATCTTGAGCCTCCTAAGGATTTGATAGGTGCTGGTCCCCACACATCTGTATGTACCAATTCCAGCTTCTGAGTCTTTGGCAACCTGGAGTTCCTTGAGAAGCTCACTTTCTTTTGCTTTCCAAGTACACATTCTTCACAGAATTCTAACTCCACAGATTTCATCCCTGGAAATTTTCCCTTTGTTGTCATAATTTCCATCCCTTTCTTGCTCATATGGCCCAATCTTCTGTACCATAATGTTGTTACTCCCACTGAATCAGCAACACTAGCCAAGTATTCATCACTAGGGATAACATATAAGGTGCCAACTTTGTTACCTCTAGCAATTACCATGGCTCCTTTGGAAACCTTCCACTTTCCACCTCCATGTGAGATAAACATACCTGCATCATCTAACTGACTCGTAGAGATCAGATTCTTTGCTAGACCAGGGACATGTTTGACATTCTCTAACTTCCATATGCCACCATTATGGGTTTTGACGTAAGCATCACCAATTCCTACAATATCTAGCTTACTGTTGTTTGCCAGATAGAGTTTCCTTTTTTCTATAAGCCTGTAGTTTCTCAGTAGTCCTTTGACATTGGTGGAATGATATGAAGTGCCTGAATCTAGAATCCAAGATTCAATTGAACTGTCAGCAGTACAAGTTAGAGCATCTGCAATTTCTTCACATACTGAATTTGCTGCCACCCTATCATTGCTCTACGCCCTTCTTGGTGCCTTGCATTGATTCTTGTAGTGTCTTTTCTGATTACAGTTCTAGCAGGTAATGTTCTTCCTGCCCTTGCTTTTCCCTCTGGACTTTGAGTAGTTTCTGCCACCATTTCTCTGTTGACTTCTTCTTCTGCATTCTGCACTTAAAGCTGCTCCTGAAGTGTTTGCTTGTGAGTTGTTTCTTCTCCGAATGTCCTCACTCAAAATCAGGTCTCTGATATCTGTTAGCTTCAGTTTCTCATGTCCTAGAGAACTACTAACACCAGTTACCACTGCAGACCAACTGTCTGGTAAAGAAGATAGCAAAATTAGGGCTTTGACCTCATCATCAAAATTAATCTCAACTGAACTTAGTTGAGATATGATGACATTGAATTCATTGATGTGATCTGTCATGCAACCACCTTCTGACATTTTCAGATTGAATAACCTTCTCATCAGATACACTTTATTTGAAGCAGACGGCTTCTCGTACATATCTGAAAGAGCTTTCATCAAATCTGCCGTGGTTTTCTCTTTGGCAATGTTGAAAGCAACATTTCTGGCCAATGACAATCTGACCACACCCAAAGCCTGTCTATCCAAGAAATCCTATGTCTTTTGCTCCATTTCTGCAGGTTTTTCTCCTAACAGAGGCTCATGCAACTTCCTTTGATAGAGGTAGTCCTCTATCTGCATTTTCCAGTACCCAAAGTCATTACCGTCAAACTTCTCAATTTTGAGCTTTCCGTCGTCTGTCATTTTTCCTCTTCAGTGACACCACTGTATCACTCTTCACTGAAAAAAGAACCCGACGAGCTCTCCTGGAACTCATGTTCCCCTGCAGTTCCGCCTCTTGGCTCTGCCTCGTAACGTGGGACAGCTTTTCTGAAGTGGACGGCTTCCTTTGAGTTGGACGACACTGGATGCGACGTTGGACGGCCCTGGCAGCATCAAACAACCCTGGATCTGGCGTCAGACGGCCCTAGCAGCTTCAAACGACCCTGGATCTGGCGTCAGACGGCCCTGGCAGCGTCAAATGACCCTAGATCTAGCGTCAGACGGCCCTGGCAGCATTAGACGACCCTGGATCTGGCGTCGGATGGCCCTGGCAGCGTCAAACAACCCTAGATCTGGGTCGTCGGACGGCTTCCCTTGCGTCAGACGGTTTCCTTTACGTCGGACGGCCTGGATCTGCGTCGTCGGACGGCTCTCCTTGCGTCGGACAGCTTCCCTTGCGTTAAACAGCCTGGATCTGCGTCGTCGGACGGCTCTCCTTGCGTCAGACGGCTCTGGATGCGGCGTCAGACGGCTCTCCTCGCGTCAGACTGAACTGGATCTGCAGTTCCGGCGTCGGACGGCTCTGGATCTACGGTTTCGGCGTCGCCCTCCTCGTGCACGACATCGGGTGACCTCTCCTCGAGGACGCAACGCCGACACAGGTTGGTTTGCACTCGCCGATCGCTTCTCCACACAGTAAAACCCTAACGGCAGTCCCGAATCCCCCTCTTTTCTTAAACCCTAACCGCTCTGATACCAGTTTGATGGGATTAAATCAAAAGAAAGGCGTGATTCGATACTAGGGAAGGAGGCAGAAGAGAAGAAGAAGCAAGCACAACTCAATGTTTTACGTGGTTCAGCTGAAGCTTAGTCCACGGGCGTCTTCTGATGATTTCACTAGTTTTCATACACACTGTTACAAGATTACAACACTTATTTATAGTGCAACATTAGGGTACAAATCACCCCAAAGGCTTATCAAGTCCAATAAGGATACATACACTTGTGAAGACTTAAATAGTCTCCACATCAGAGTAACCCTAACAGGATGGCATGTCAACAGTGGCAATGGTGGCAGCGATGGCCAAGAGGGCCGCCCAAATTTTGCCCAACATTTCTCGAAGGGATGCCCACATTTCCCACAATGGTCGCAAACAAGATGAGGTCGACCGCCCCTCCCATGATCAGCTTTTTCACGCCCAGCCCAATGGTCAACGCTCGAGGAGATGGAGTCACCAGCTCAATGTTAGGAGAAAAGGGCAGAGGGTTCAAGTGGTGGAGCAGTTGTCGAGCGCACAAGTTGAAGTGCGTGATTGAGGGTCGTTTGCTAAGAGGGAATTGAGTTGCCGCCTAACATAGAGCCACAGACGTGGCCAACGACTATGGGGTGCAGGCCCAAGAGGAAGACGACAACTTTGAGCTCCTGGCGATAACGGTGCTGGGTGGCAATGTCCAAGATGTGCGGTTGGTAGACATCCAACTCGTCGAGGAGGGTAGTGATGACACCATGGTAATCCAAGATGGAGCGCTCACCCTGATTAGTGGAGAAGAGGGATTCGTAGATTTCACAAACCAGGGTGATGTTATTCTTGTTGCCATAAGTCGTATGGAGCTACTCTGTGATATGCTTTGTCAGACAAACATGAGAGAAGCTTCAAGTGATGGGTTCGTCGACGCTTGCGAGCAGCCACCTGACGATGGCATAGTTGGCCTCCTACCAAGTCAAGTAATTGATGACCTTCACATCCAATGGATCATCACGGAGGTGTTTCTCCTTCATGTGTGTGACAAGGAAATTTTCAAAGGCACTCGCCCACAGATGATGGTGGGATTTAGCTTCACGCCTGTGGCAGTGAGCTTGGAGGTCCACTCGTCCTTCATCAACTCCATCGATGGGTGGAGGAAGACAATGGCGATGGTGGCGGTGGTGGTGGTGGTGGTGGTGGGGGTTAAACCCTAACCCTAGGTTCCAATACCATGTTGAAAGTGGTCTCATATATCAACAAAACTCACCTAAGTAATTAAAAAGATTTCCACTATATTATAAATCCATTCTTTATCAATAAGATACCCAACGTAGAACTATCATCCAACAATTCTTATTTGCAACTCCTTTGTCTGCTAGTGAATACCTCTTGTTAATGAACATTTAAGAGGGAAAACGGGGAAATGATTCAATGCAACTTTGCACATTCAATTTGCTTGTAAGTTTTGCTGCACACTTGTGATCAACCATAAACAACCTTTTCACAAGGCAACCCAACTCCCTTCCACCCCTCCTATTAGTAACATGTAAGGAGACAACAATTCTAGTGATCAACATATATATGTTTGCTTATCCTGGGCATTTAATATATATTTGCTAATTTGCTAACATGGAGCTAAGTGGGTGTAAATGGATAAGCCTAAGTGTGAAAATGGAAGAGATGACAAAGGTGGGCCCATGGGATACATAGGATAAAGTAGACGAGCAAGAAATGGATAGATGACAGAAAATGACCTAAAATTTCTATAAAATTGTTATTCACTCAACTATACTTTATGACTCAAAATGCTAGGCTATAAAACATGACCATTTGAAAAAAATTAGTGCTACAAAGATGAAATGTTTAGATGGATGAGAGGTAATACCATAAAAATAAGCTAAAAAATGATTTTATTAGGAATAGAATAAGAATTGCACCATTTGAATCTGAGATAGACAAAATAGGATTGGGTGCTTTTTTTTTGGATTAGGTGATTTGGTCATATCCTTAAGAGGCTAAAAGATATACTAATTAGACGAGGAGAAAAAATAGAAGAATCCCTAAAACTAGTTAGGAATTGTGAAAAAAAATTAAATTTATGTAATTCAATTGAAGATTTGACCTTATCTATAAATACATGGAAGAAAACGATTTATGTGGTCAATTTCACATAGTGAAATTATGGTTCAAATTATTGTTTTTCTTGGTGCACTAAACTAATTCAAACATTAGGCAAATCATGTGTAAGTTTGACAATATTTACATATTCTAGATGATTTCCTTATACTGGAATATAGAATCTAAACTTAACAACTTATTAAAAATGACAAAACATGGAAATAAATTAGAAAACCTTTGTAAAATGCAGAGTTCCCTTCTTTTCCAATATAGGCTTGACAAAATCCTTATCTCCCATGGAGACACCACCAGATGTTAAAAGTATGTCAATCTTGGATGAAAGGGCACCATCAAAAATTGAATTCATGCTTTCCTCGCTATCCGATGCAATACCTATGTCAACTATTTTACATTGTTCTTGTGTAGCAGCTGCCAGTAACATAGGACGATTGGAATCTCTGACCTGTACAATTTTTTTAGACAAGTATAATTAAGCTTGTGCAGCATGAAATTTGCTGCCTTCTTAAGTGTCATTTATCATCATTCCCATAAACTGTAATGAATCATACCTGTCCAAGGCCTAGTGTCTTAGTGTCTGGATCAACTAACTCATCCCCAGTTGAAAGTACTGCAACAGTTGGCTTAGGATACACCTGGATCAGTTAAACCTTAACTTAGCCTACTGAACAGACTTATTTCAGAATGAAAACAAATGTCAGCCAGTTGTTTTTTGAAAGCCATATGTTATCCAATATTACCTTCACCACATTGACCCCTACAGTAGCAAGTAAACCTATCTCAGAGGTTCCCACCCTTTCACCAGACTTTAACACTGTGGAACCTTTTTCAATATCACAACCCTGCCAGTTTATAAAAAATTAACTTAGAAATGATTAAGAAGGTAATTACAGAATCAACTAATTTTATCTTTTCTGGTTTGGCTAATTAGCAAGAAATAAAAAAAAGACAAGCTCAGGCTCCCACTAATATGGGATTTGAAGAGGATTCAATTGTACATGGTCTTACCCTCACAAATGGACAAAACTATTTTCTAAGATTTGAATCCATGTTCTCCAAGTTATAACTAAACAGCTTACCATCACATCAATGCCGACCCTCTTGATTATCAAGAAATAAAAAAAAAGATATAACAGAAAAAACAAAGTATAAGGAAATAATACCACAGATCTGATATCAACCCCTATAGTGACTCCTGTCAATATTCTGATTCTCTTTAAGTTACCAGACTCATTTGTTACTTGCTCGGTATCCTCAACTTGCACAACAGCATCAGCACCATCAGGCATTGGAGCTGAAAGGATAGGACAAAAAGAAAGTGTTAAATGTGTGGTATAAAGAACAAGGGTTGAAGAACATAAAAAAGAATCCTGTAATCATCGAAGTCTTCAGTATGCAGAATTTTAATAAGAAGCAAAAACCCCAATTTTTTCATGAAATATATCAGCATCCTCATGTTAGGTTATTTGTGAAGATTAGACTATCATTTATATAGAAAGATAAGTGATCTACTTAAGGTGCCACCATAAAAGACCATATAAGAGCCCAGAATCTAGACATTCAACTCATGAATAGTTAGCCCAGCAAGATGAAAACCTAGGTTTCAATCTCAATATGAGTTTTATATATAAACATGCACTCCATCAATAAGCATGCACCACATCTGACACCCACCTTGATGTCTATGCTGTATAACTTACTAAGGAAACAGTAATTTTTTTAAGAAAATATTTTCTAATAATTTTGATGACGAAAACTACATTATGATTTAACCACAAACAAGAAAAAGGTCAGACTTAGTATACAAATTGGTTCCACCGTTCAATCTTACGACACAACATACCGAAGGTTGATCCATGCTTGCATCAGGAGAAAGCTACGGGAAGAGAGAGAAACCTCGAAGGATGTTCAACTACAACCTTTTTTAGTAACTTGAGTGTAGGTTCAATATATGCAAACAGACGATTAGACCGGATGATGTATTGATGTGCAGTACCATGAGCTTGAGAGGCTACAGTATATTCGGGTCTAGGTCCAATCCAAGTAGGCAATGCTACTGAACAGTATAGTAGAGGGAAATTCAACAAGCCAGGGTGCGACGATGTGACTTAAGTCTAGGTTTGGTATGATCAGTTGATGCAACCGATCAAAGTACCAAATGTGCAGTGGTAGGCTAGAAGAGCCAGAGACAAATCGGTACATTGTGGAGCAATAGTATGGTATGGTATACTAAGCTCTAGTGGTTCAACAAGGTTCAATAGACTTCCAGAGAGAGATTTGTTCTAATCATTTTGTGCAATTGAGTAGTCTTCCAAGGTAACAACAGTATAACTGGTTTTGATATATTGAGGTAGTGCAGTTGGTTGGTATGACCAATCGATGTACCAAGATCCAACTTGGTTTTTGAAATAGGCAATCTCAAAACCATACGTATTCTTGAAAATACGCTAAATCAAATGATTCGCCATTCGAGATCACCTCCAGATTGTTGAATTGTTTGATCTAAAGAACTTTTTGACTTAGCCTTTGTCAGATTAGCCATTCCAAGAATTATTGAAAAGATTTAAAATAGATTTAAGCAAAGAGATAGGTACTCCTATGGGCAACCACAAAGCTTAGTAGTGATCCTAGTGGAGTTAAAGTAAAAGAGAGAAAATATAGAAGAATCATTGGATTTTTATTGTACTTACTATTAGTAGACCTGACATTATATTTAATGTGTGTGCTTGTACTAGGTTCCAAAGTGATCCTAAGAAATCACACCTAACTATAGTTAAAAAAATATTAAGATATCTTAAGGGTACTGTAGACTATGGATTATATTACCCTAAGAATGACTCTTTAGAATTGGTGTATTACTATGATGCCGATTTTGGTGGCTCTAAATCCAATAGGAAGAGCACCAATGGCACATGCCAATTCATAGGTCAATCACTTAAATATATAGCTGCTACCCTTGGTTGTGCTTAAATATTATAGATTCAGCAAACCATGGAAGATTATGGTTCATATTTTTCTGAGACAGCATTATACTATAACAATACAAATGCAATAAATCTCTCTAACAATACAAGTGCTCAAGCTTCTTTCCCCTTCTCGCTAAAAACACTCACACTTTGCACAAATTGTTTTGTGGATTGGTTTTGTTTTGGTTGGTTGGTTGAGTTTTCCACTAAAAGCTCAAAGTTGTATTGGTTGAAATGTTCTACCACAAACACTTGAGTTGGTTGAAGTATTCTGCCATAAACACTTAGGTCAGTTGAAGGATTTGACCTAAAATCCTTGAGTGTTGGTTGAGGGGTGTGACCTTAAACCTTTATACTGGTTGGTTTAGTGTTCAACCATAAACACCGGTTGTAATTGTTGTTTTATAGTGGATTAAATTTAGGCTCAAGCTTAGATAGCTTGAGGGTGGACATAACCTTTTAATGAACCACCTAAAAATCCTTGTGTTAATTTTTATTTACTGTTTTTTGTGCATAATTATCGAATCACTTTCAAACGAATTTTCAATACAATTTTTAAATCGCTATTCACTCCCCGTCTAGCGAACGATCCGCACTTTCAAATACAGATTTATCAAAAAACCAGAATTCGATCATCCGTTTTGACAGAATATCGAGCGATTCGAAATATCAAACGGATATCTGAATTTCTCTGTTTTTGATTTTCTCAGAATGCCTCACAAGATCTTTGGAGGTAAAGAAAAAAAGGGAAAGAGGCACCCTCTAGGAAAGGAAAACAACCTATTGATGACTCATGTAGTAGTTTTCACAGTAGTTCTTTTAGAGATATTGATGCTAAAGAAGCATATGATCAACGCTTCTTTGGAAAAGAGATCTTATATGGCCGATATGTTAACTTCAATAAGATGGATCACATTCAAGAATACTTTGCTCATCAAAGCCTGATTAACTTCTTACACGTCCAATAATGAAGTCTGTTCTAAAATAGTTGCCCTTTTCTACTGAAACCTTAAGGAAGATAAAGGAGGTTTCAATTGTTTTATGCAAGGAGAACTCCTTCACCTAAATCAGGAGATAATTGAGGCCATTCTCAATTTACCAACCATAGGATTGGATATTACATTACCTTACTTCTCTTAATCATTTTCATATCAAGAAATGAATAAGGTAGTTAGTGACATTGTTACTCACACTCGCAAAATTGATAAGATAGCTGATTTAAGCATAGATGCAAGGATAGTAGCTCACATTGTTTACATGAAGTTGATTCAAAAGAAGGGTCATAATGATGAACTCAGTGAACTAACTCTTCGTGCGATTTATGCTATTATGAAAGGAATCAAAGTTAATTGGACTTTAGTGTTTCTACATCAACTCAACAAAATTAAAACAAAGTTATGAACTCAGTGAACACTTCGTGCGATTTTCCTTAAGTTCCTTCCCAGATAAAATTCAGATATCCGTTTTCAAAAAAACGGTATTCTGAATTTCTACTTTTCACGAATTCAGTTTAACGATTTTCATTTGGATTTTCCAAATTTATGTTATCTTTTTAGCTACCCAGAAATTGTATTCCGAAATCAAATTCAGTTATCCATTTTTCCTCTAGAGATTTTTGAAACATAATTCGTTATTTCAAATTGATTACCCAAACCTGAAAAATATGACCATTGGAGAAAATGGAATTCCAAAATGAAATTCAGAATTCCGAATTGACTAGTCAAACTAGCCATTTAAGCACAATTAGCCTATGAATACCACTATGATTAAAGCCCTTAATTATCCAATCTTTTGATATACAAACTTGTGCATTCTAAGACTTTCATTGAACAAATTTTCAATGCTCATTGATCATCTTTTGTGTATTTGCAAGTATTTTTCTTGTGCACAAGCTCCTTCCTCATTCTCACTGGAAAACACTTATACAATCATGAAATTGTGATTAGTTTTATGATTTCCTTTTTTGTTGGTTTGTTGAATTTTGACCTTAAAATGCAAGTGAGTTGGTTGAAAAATTCGACCTCAAATCCTTCAGTTGGTTTAAGTGTTCGACCTTAAACACTTGGTTGGTTAAAAGATTCGACCTTAATTCTTTGGGTATTGGTTGAGGGGTATAACTTTAAACCCTTGTACTGATTTATTTGGTATTTGACATTAAACACCTTCTATAATTGATACTAAATAATAGATTAGATTTAAGCTAAAGCTTAAATAGCTTGAGGGTGAACATAGCCTATTGATGAACCACCTAAAAATCCTTATATTCATATTTCTTTACAGTTTTTATTGTATATATCCATTGAAGTGATTACCAATGAATTTTCGATTATTTTTTAGTAACGCTATTCACCCTCTCTCTAACGCACGATCTATACTTTCATCCTTTTTATTGCAGTTTAAGTAATAGACAATGTTTTCTAATATGTCCCTTTTTATTGCAGTTGTAGTACATTGGTCCTTCCTCCTTAGAACTCCCTCCTTTTTCCTTTTTCCTTTTCATCAGTTTTCTGAATTTGTTGAATTCTAAATTTTTAAGGAAAGAAAACATCATCATTACTATCATTATCACTTGAATCCACTTGGAAGGCTATCACATTTTTTCTTTTCAGCCTTCTTTGTGGACTTAGTCTTTTCTTTCTTTTGAGCTTTTAGTTGAACCTTATAAACAGTGAGGTTTCCTATCAAATCCTCCCACGTATAAATAGTTAAATCTTGCAATTCTTTAATAACGATGATCTTCTTTTCCCACTCGCTTGTCAAGCTCCATAGTATCTTCTAGACTTGTTCATGCATAGAGATTTCTTTTCCAATACCTTTAAGACCAGTTATAATATCCCAAAAGTTACTATGCATATCAAAAATACTTTCATTTCCATGCATCTTGAATAATTCATATTTATGCACAAGTTAGTTGATTTTAGATTGTTTAACTTAGGAAGTGCCTTCATGTGTTCTTTCCAACATTTTTCAAGTTTGGTTAGAAGTTAAGCAAGTTGAAACTATATTAAATTACTCAAGAGAAAAAGCACAAAACAATACATTCAACCCCTTAGCATCAAACTGGGCTCATTTCTTCTGATCTTTCGTCCATCCCACATAGGGGCCGGTAAGAACATCAGCTCCATTGACCACAATATTCCATAGTTCTATGTCAACAAACCTAAAAAACACTATCAATCTATATTTCCAGTAACCTTAGTTGTTACTATCAAAGAATGGGGGTTTGTAGATGCTCTGACTATCAATCAATCTAGTGGCCATATGTTTTTATGAGTATTAATTCACTGAAAACAAACAATATTCTAATACTAATTAAAAAGGATCGATAACACTGCTAAAAGGAGGGTGAATAACGCATTCAAAAAGTTACAACCTATTTTAAAGAGTAATTACACAAAATAAAAAAAGATTAGATGGAAATAAAGCACACGAGAAATTTTTAGGTGGTTCCCTAATTAGATATATCCACCCACAAGCTGAAATAACTTGAGCCAACACTAAGTCATTATTTAATCAATTACAATTAAGTGTTTTTGGTTAAACACTCTAACCAACTACAAACAGAAGTTTATGACCAAACTCCCTAACCAACAATTGATAGGAATTTAAGGTCCAACACCTTAACCAATAAGAGTTTATGGTCAAATTCTTCAACCAACCACTCCAACTCCCAAAAAATGCACCACTTGCATTTTGTAGTTGAAACTCAAGCAAAACTAACCAAAAAACAAAAACCAATTTACAATCAAACACTTGTAAAACATAGATGTTCTTACTCAAGAGTGCTCAAGATGATGCTTAAAAAGTATGTACTAACAAGACTAAGATGCATGTACAATGAGGACTAAAAATTGAATATTGAAAGCTTAACTACACAAAGAATAATAGAATTGCAAAAAAGTTACGTTAATTAGTGATTAAGGGTCCTATTTATAGGCTAACTATAGTGATTAATGGATAACTTATGTGTCTGATGGCTATAATTATTAAGCGTTAATTCCTAAAACGAATTTCTGAATTTTGACTTCGTAATTCTATTTTTGCCAACGGTCATACTTATGTGTCTAACAGCTATAATTATTAGGCGTTAATTCCTAATTGAATATCGTTTTCTTAACCTTGTCTAGAAGATTTCAAAACTTCCATTTTTTATCTTAGTTTTCCATTTCTAGAATGTTTTCATTCTGATGACTTAACAACACTCATCTTAAGAATGTTTTCATTTCTTATAGAAAAATTTGGATAACTGTTTCTCTAAAAATGAATTTCTATTTTTCTAAGTGTTGTTATTCTAGGACGTAATAACCTTATATTACAACATGGTTACCAAATATAAGGTCTATAAAAAGTAAAAAAAATTTGGGTAAAAAATGTTCTCTAAATAAAACGGGTTTACTGTTTTTCCTACTGGATTATTCGGGTCCCATTAATGAAAAAATGGGTTTTCCAATGCATTTTCCAGGCTACCAAGTTGATATTTTTTTTAGCATTCAGTTATCTATTTTTTTTTGCAAATGCATAAGTATGATGATATGTATTTCATGACCTATTTATGGTGTAGTGAGGAATGAGTGCCCTAGAACTAGTATGTTACTAAAGCAAGAACACAAAAATACACTCGCACACTATCTTCTTGTTTTGAGCTTATTAAGCCCTTGAACTTCTTTTCTTTGATTCTACTTTGTTTCTTGAGACTTTGTTGATTTTTCTTGTTTCTTAAGTCTGTCATTAACTTTGCCTTGATTTACATACTTGTCCTTGTTGTAGTTGAGCTTCCATCTCTATCTTCCATATTATTCTCGACTTGACACTTAGTATATATATATAGACTCCCTTTTTGACATCATCAAAATAACATTACAAATCAAGCATACAGGGGACATTTTCCTAACAAGTTATAATCCTAATACATGAGGTCAACCAAATGAATTCTTTTCTTCCTCTACTTCTTTTAAGTTCTTTTGTACTAATTAATTATCCTCTTCTAATTTTAACATTCTTTAGTTTCTTAAGAATATAACTAAGTCACCTAAAATAAATTTTTCTTATTTTATCTTCAATTAATATTTCCTCTATTTCTGATAAAATTTCTTTTTAGTTTATTGCTTATAAAATTACCATTCATCCATCTAAACATACATTTTTCAACAATATTAACTTTGTGCATATAGTTATGCTTTGTTACTCAACATCGTGAGATGTGAGTTTTCAACCATGATCCATAAACATGTTATTGCAATTGAGTGTGAAAAATCTTATTGAAATGAAAATTAATTAAATCTGAACCCAAATTGAATGTAAAAAACTCCAACAAGTTTTCAAACATATTTTTCATAATCTACAATTGTGTGTATGGATCCACTTTAGTTAGAAATAATGGCTTTCAACTTGTTGACCTTTAAAGGTTGAGTAAATAGAGGAAAACTATTCCTTTTAGAACTTTAAATTTTAACCCCGCATACTTAATTTATTTTCTTTTCCTAGCCTTAACTTTGTCTTTTGATGGCAAAGGGATCCAGTCAATTGTTGATCAGAATCCGATGTATCCACCAGACTAGGAATTTGATTCTCCTTCAGGATATCAGGTAACTCAAAAAGATTTGCCAGTTACCCAATGTCCTATCAACCTCTAAGTGGTCTGGTCTACACCAAACACAATGATTTCACTAGGACCTGAAGGCCTCTGTCTGCTAGGTTACGTGGGCTCGTCTCTCTTTAAGGCACCCATAGTCCAGTTGTCCCAAACCAAACTCCTGTAAGGTGATAATGTCTTGGGGACTTAGTTTTTTCTCCTAAATGGGATAGCCTTTTAGCTACACTCGTGGCCCAATCGAACGATGACCAAACCCTAGTGTTTTTATCCAACAAGAGATTTCATCTCCTTTAAAAGATGTCAAGTAACCTAAAAAAATTTGCCAGTTACCTGATGTCTCGTCATACTCCATGTGGTCCAATTGAGCTACACCAGATACTCAATGTTTTCACTAGGACCTAGAACTTCCTGTCTACCGTGAGGCCACGAGGTCCTCGAGACTTAGTTTTTTCTTGTGGGAAAGAAAGCTCTTTAGTTGCACCCATGGTTCGATCGAGCAATGACCAAACCCCAATGTTTCCACTAGATAGGAGATTTCATCTCCTCTGAGATGTTGGGTAACCTAGCAAGATTCACCAATTACTCAATGTCCTGTCATCCTCCAAGTGGTCCAGTTGAGCCACATTGGACACTCAATGTTATCACTGGGACCTAGAGATTCCTAGCTACTAAGCTACGTAGGTTTGCCACTCTTAGAGGCACCTGTAATCTGTCTGCCCCCAATTGAACTCCCGTTAAGCCACAAGGTCCTAAGGACTTAGCTTTTTCTATGTGTAGGAAAGCTCTTCAGCTTTAGCTGCACCCATGGTCTAATTAAGCAATGACCGAACCTCGATGTATCTATCGAACTTGGAGATAACATAATTCGGGAAAAGTCAGAAAAACTCTTTGCTGGTGATTGGGCATCAATGAGGTATTTCCAGGCATCAACGATAGATTTTCTAGGATTTTTTATTCCTTCACTTTAATCCTTCTCTTAGTGCATTAAAGTGGTGGTCTAGCCATCTCTAACCAGATTCCGATGAATCTTCCGAAGCAGGATTAACATCTCAGTCAACTTCATGAGTTGTTAGGTTACCCAGTTTCAAATCACCCCATACGTAGGGTTACCTAAAGATTGTTATCGTGATCTGGCCCCCATGGACCGAATCCCTATAGATCTTCTAGGTCTTGAGGTACATTTCCTTTTTCCAGGGTGGCTCGGTCGTTCTAGATCGGACCCTCGTGAATCCACTGGGCAATGTAGACTTGGCGTATTTCCCTTTCGTCGAGCACTAATTAGAGGCATTGGTGGTCCAACCATGTCTGACCTGATCTTGGTGAAACCACTCGATTTCACCTTTTCCATTCCTTTTTTCTATCTGCAAGTGTGGCTATGCTTAACAATTCCCAAAACTAGATCTAACCCTCTTATTGGTTGTGACCGATTCAAGGAAGGTGCAGGACAATGGTTAAGAGAATTACTTCTGTTTTGAAGGAATACCACACCTAAAGTTAACTTTTACTTTAAGCACCTATATAAACTACAATTGTCACTGCATGCACGGTACTGACAACCATCCAGAACAATTGAGCCTCCAACACCCAAGCGTACAAGCGACCTTTGCACTCATAAGTGAGACTTTGATCCCTAGCTCAATCAGAGGGAGGGAGAACCATCACTCCCCCATGCACCTGAATCCTAGTGTATTGCAGGATGCATTCCAGGACTGAGTAATGCTACCTACACCCAATCTTCAGGGTTCAATCAATCATAAAAGTGTTTTCTATTTTTACATTGCATTTCATCAAAGGTATTTGCATTTTTCATTTTGTGCATGAATCTTTACACGTTTTCCTGTGGTTCTCATGTATAAATCCTTGTATAAAGTACACCATAGGTCAGCTCATGCATGAATCCTTGCATGAGTCATTGTTGCATTCATTTTTAGTAGCTTTTACATTGATGGGTTTTCATCAAATTATTTTCCTTTTTGCATTACACGTATCCATGCATTAAATATAGATTTATAATTTTACTTTTTAGTATTATCGTGGTTTGATGATTTTTATGTGTCTTTCAACTATTTTACCAAGCTTTAGGGTGCATGATCTTCATACCCTATGTCTTTTCACAGTTTGCAAACCATTCTCCATCAAAATCTGATTCCTATGATCAGGTATTTAGTAGATTGTTTTCTTGCACCATGTCATCTTTTGGTTTTGGACTTTGAGCATGGATCCTTACTTGGTCCATTACATGTCATTTAGTTGCAACGAGATATAGTATTTGTCTCACATCATGTAATTAGATATTTCATGCAATCACCAATTAGCTCCAATGTGCATGGTACTATTGTAGTGAAAAGGTCAACTGTTAATTGGGTTGGTTGAAAAGTCTAGCACATTCCCTACTAGTACCATGAGTCACTTATCCTTTTTCTCTGATTTTACAAACCATTTCACTAGTTTTACTTGAAGGTTTAATATCTCCACTTTTAAGATGAAGGGTTGGCTCCATTTTCCTACAAAAATAAGGTAGCAACTCTATTTTCTTTATTTTCCCATCCTTATTCTTCGCTCGGTGATCTTGGGAATTTTACATTCTCAGACAAGAGGTTACACAACTATCAATCTATAAATTTAAATAACCGCAGTAATTTTACTATAGTTAACTTTGCAAAGGTTAGTTTTTGAAAAGTTAGGCTGGTTTCAATTAGAAGCATTGGATTACATCCTAATTCACTGTGAAAATTGATCATATGGTGTCACTACATCTGATTTGTCCCCTATCAAGAGAGATTCTATAGCAATTGAAATCCAAAACACTAAGTTGCTCAAAAGTTCTTAATAGAAATGATCATGATTGTAAAACAAATTCACCTCCTGTAGTTACATAAGCTATGTTCCCTGGACGAACTACTACACTAGCATCATCATTTCCAGCTCTTGATTCTGTAATCACGGGATAGTCACCAGGTCCATCAGAAGCTACAACAGCATAACCATCCTAAACAAGGTACAAATATATTAATGGGATAAAGATAAGGAAACATTAAGGCACACACCTTTAACATGGGCAGTGTTACCAACTAAAAAAAGCATGGCTCAACATTGACAAGAGATTTTCTCTAAATTTTTGTTGTTTTTATTTTTCAAAAATTCTAAGAAAAATTTCAAAAAATCACTCACCCATGGCTCAACACAGGGGAGACATTTTTGAACATCGGCAATGGATTTTCTCTAAATTTTCGAGATTTCCACTATTTTTATTTTCCCAAAATTCTAAGAAAATCCCAAAAAAATCACTCACCCATGGCTCAGAATTTTTTGAAATCCAAAAACTTGCAAAAAATAAAGATACAATACGATGGTCAAAGAAAATGAAATGAAATAAAATGCACAAAAGGAACTTTAGCAAAGCAAAATAAAATAAAAGGGAGTAGAGCAAGCCTTAGTATGGAAAATAAATGTATAACACGGTGGAGTAAAAATGGGGTGTCAACATTTTCATCCAATTGATGAGATGCTTCGATAGACCACCCCCTCAAGCTTGACAGATCCCTCGGACCAACCAAGCCATGGTCCTAGCCAAAACCTATGCAACCTATCTAAGTGTAGGTCCATCAACATGACGAACCTTAACCATTGACTTGTCAATGAGTCCTTCAAATAGGTTGAATCAGCAACACTACTGTTTCAGTCAAAACCCATGCAACTATCTAATATAATTATAAATGCATAGAAGAAAAGCATTCATGTGGTCAACCTTAAGTAGTGAGAGTATGGTTTAGATTGTTGTTATTCTAACTTAGGAAATGAAGGATCAATCGATATTGTCAAGGCCATCATGTTGATGGCAAAGGTGGTTCTAAGAGGGCAAAGGGTGGTTCTAAGAGGGGAATCACAAATGAAATGATCCAATAAAATTTCCCCAATAAATGAATTATGTTAACTTTTGACTGATAGGGGTAAATTAGTAATTTGGAACTTTAAATTAAGTATATTTATATTTGCATAAATTATTTTCTGTATAATTTTGTTTTGTCTAATCTGAGTTTTCCATTCTGAAAACTCGGGGATTTTCCCTTTTGTGGTGATATATTTCTATAGGTTATTAAAAATAGTATGTGATTGCTTTTGATCGGGTAGCATATTGAAGGAAATAAAATCTTTATACGGAGAAATTTTTGTAATTAGTATAGTAAACGTATACTTAGTGATAAAGGTAAAGAAAATATACATGTATTAGTGACTTGATTTGATTGTTATAAACAGAGTATTATGTTTGATGCGATCATCATGTAATTGTATAAGATTTGTAAATAAAGGTTGTTGCAGCTATAAGAACAGTCCCCCAATTGAAATCCAATGATAGAGTTAACAAACCACTCTAGATTCAAAGCCGAAATCTACAGGGAAAGAGCAAGCATGGCAAAACATATGTCGCAGACAATTCAAAGGACGGAGGGGGAAGAAGTAGGTTGAACCTTGATGGAGGCCCGGTAGGGTGGGTGGGGTTCAGGAGCGACGACGTCCTCGGCCAGGATGAGTCCGAGCGAGTCGAGGAGCGGAACGGTGACGGGCGGCAGTCTGGTGGCGGCGCCGAGGACACGGTCAAGTGCTTCGTCTACCGGTATCATAGGAGGCGGCGCCATAAGAAGTGGAGGTATGGGTGAAGTGAGCTCGAATGAGGGGAAACGAATGAGTGAGTTGCAGGTGCTATTTCCAGGCGACAGGTAAAAAGGAAAACAAAGGAGGAGATTTTTTCTTGCTTTTTAAAATTTTTATATATTATTATTATTATTATATAAATTTTTATTTTATAATATATTATATATATATTCATTGTTTGATGCTATATATTATTACCAACTATAATACATATAGTTAAAAAATTTTATTATAAATGCAGATATCGTCAAAAAATGTTATATTTACAAAAGCGAAAGTTAAAAATGTTAAATCCAAAGAGAAACGCTCAAAACCATTTACAAGAAAAATGTTAATTTTCAAAAAAAAAGTTGCAGCTTATTAAAAACTCCATGGAATATGTTGTCATGCTAATGAGGAATTTTATACTTAACAAAGGAAGGCAACGACAAGAGGCAAGTGGTGAGGGATGGTCGGAAGTGAGTATGTACTTGTGCTTTCATAACGTTCGTTGATATCAAGATCGGTCTCGGCTTTGGTTTCTTCTTCCAAAGCAATTTTTTCCCTATTTGAATCCTTGCTTAAATCCTTATTTTCTTGGTAGGTATGTGCTTGTGCTTTGATTTCTTCTTCTGGTCTTTTGAAGCAATTGTTTCATTGTTTGAAGCATGGGAAGAACAAGGTTGTAAAAGTTGAAAAGCAACAGCAAAAGTAGAAGCTCTTGTTGACAACTGTGAAATTTAATAGGTATGCTTTGTGTAAAGTTATAATGATGATTTTATGGATGAAGTTTTTATAAATTCTATTTATATGTGTTGACTAACCCTCACAACAATCAATCTTTTAAATATTTGATAGAAATTATGAATTTGGTTATAGACACTCTAATTTTCAGGTTCACTGAGCTCATACATTTGAGGCCTCGTGATGGTCATTTAGGCCACTAAGGACTAATTGTCGTTTACATCTCATCAACCGGGGCCAATAAGGCCCACCCATCATGGTAAGGCCCACAAACTGAGTCGAAGGACTATTTCCTCTCTCAAAAAGATGCACACTCTTCTTTAGGCCCACAAGACCCATTTGCTTCTTATTTCCTTGATTCGGGCTGAAGGTGTTAAGATCAATTTTGACCACTGAAGAGGGCTAAATAGTAGTTTTTAATTATAGGAAAATAGGGAAAATGTGACAAATTTAAACTTTAATCAGTCACATTTTCCCTGTATAGGTGACAGATTTTTCAATTGGTCACCTATGTACCTAAAATCTATCACATGTTCCTTGTAAAGGTGATGGATGTTAAAATCTATCACCTATATACCTAAAATTTGTCATCTTTATCGTGTATAGATGACCAATATGAAAATTCATCACCTATGTACTGTAAATCCGTCACCCTTACATTATATAGGTGACAAATTTGGGGACAGATGTGAACACCTTTTACCTTTTAATAAAACCTCCAATGCCCTAACCCTCTGATCCATTCGCATGCGTCTACACCCCCAGCCCACCCCCACTCATTCGTTGCCTCCAACGCACCTGACTATTGGTCTGCCATCCGCCATCTACACCATCTGCCTCCTCGCCCTTCCGTCGTCCATCTACACATCGTGCTAGTCTACACATCACCATTTCGTCGTATGCACCAGTCTACACATCATCACCTATCGATCGCAGCCTTAGGTTGTCAACACGTCTCTACCTGTTGTTCTCCATTTGTTTATGTATTTAGGTATTTGTCGATGAATACAAATCGGGACTATATGTTAGTATTTAGGTGTTCTCAATAAATGGGTATTTAGATGTTAATATTTACTTGAAGATTGTTCAATATTGATTTGTAAATATCCTAATAGTTCAGTAAACCATGTGTTTATGTATTTGTTTTGTATGTTCATTAGTTCCTTGTTTGTAAATGGATGTTATGCATGTTTTAGTATTTATTTAGTAGATTTATTCAGTAGTTCAGTTGTGGCTACAAAGGGATGATATGCACTTTTATTTAGTAATTTTAGTATCTATTTGTACATTTTTAGATCACATCAAAAAATGTCAAGTGGAAGACACTAAAAAATCAGTTCAATATTGATCTTTGACAATATGGTTTTTATAGCCAAAGTTCTTTAGAACTTATTCCAATGTTTTTATGGGTAGTGGGAGAATTGTCTTATCACTTGCAAGCTGTAATCTTGTTTTTTGTTAGGTGACACTTATTAATAATTAATGAGGATCATCTTATCTTTTGTTTTCAAAAATGCTTAATTATCAGTTTGCTTTTGATCATCAATTGAAAATTATAGAACCATCCTCTTTTTGAAACATGAAGTCCTTCCTAGAAATCATATTAATCTGTGTTTCAAATAAATTTACTCCATATTACCACATCTCTTGAGTGAAGACTTTACTCAAACATTTGCTGTTGTTATTGCTTTAAGCTAAGATTGCTTGCATGAATGTCCTACATGGAAGGGCAAGAGGTCTTTGATTCAAAACTAGATCCCCTCATTTTGTCACCTTAGTTGGATGGTGAATGTCTAAGGTGAAAAGCACTAATCTTGATTCCAGAACTCAATTTTGTGCAATTCCTCTCTTCTTCTCTTCTCAATATTTTTGCAACATGGAACAATTTATCTTCTTTTCATGGTTATCCACCTCAACTCTATTCATATCTTTCTCTTTAATTATCAATTCTTAAAACGTTACCAAGTTATCTTTGTGCAACACTTGCTTGTTGGAGAGGGAAAACATATAAAGATTCAATTCTAATGAAACATAAGTGTACCTTGCGACCATGTCACAGTCGCCCAGCACTTCTCAACCTGTACGCATCCTAACAATGCGCGTCTCCTTAGATTCCTCATTGGCGAGAACACTCTCGCTCTCTCTTGCAGTATTCGTCGTGGGTGGAAGAACTGAAGGTGGAAGAGAAGGAGGAAGAAGAATGAAGGTGACACAGGGATTTACATGGTTTGGCAAACTGCCTACTCCACGGGGGTGCTGGTGCTAGTGCTGCCAATAGGCTTTCTCACGAAAGAGATCACTCCACAAACTCTCCAACTTGCGCTGTCACTCTTCTCTTCTTCTTTTCTTACAACACGACACATTATAACCCTTTATATAGGGTATATGGGAAAACCCTAGACTTAGCATACAAAGGGACCCTCGAACTTATCGCCTACCGACAGCCGCATGGACAGATTCGGCTGCTGGGACATGCAACCGCCTACGACCCGACTCTGGCCACACTTGACCTTTAGCTGATTGCCACTAGAGCAACCCAGTCGTTGACCCTCCTGGGCTGGCTGCCACCTAACCAGCTGGGTCAAGCTACCACTTTGTTAATCTTCGGCTCCCACCCTTTCATAGCTATATGCCGGTCCGTAGACTTATCTCTGTATACTTACGACCGTAAGGTTAGGGTCTCGCGCTTATGCTCCTGGTCCTTTGCACAACCGGATCCCCACTACACAGCTACCTCCCTATGAACCTGGCTTCCTATTGCTCTCTAGCGAAAGCCTGTCTTCACCTTGCAGCCTCAACACTTCGACACCTGGTTCCTACTATGTGGCTACCAGCTTGTGGACCCAACTCCCACCTGCTTTCTGCAAAAAGACCATCTCCACACCCAACAGCCTCAACATTTTACACAGAGTATTTAAAAAAGGATAAGAAGTTTTATTATATAATTCAAGATTACACTCTTTCCCAGGAAAATTAAAATCCAGATGGACTGGTCTATTTGTTATTGAACATGTTTATCCATACAGAGTAGTAGATTTGGAGGATCCTCAAAGTCATGAAATTTAAGGTTAATGGTCAAAGATTAAAACATTTTCTAAGATATTCTGATAGGAAAGAGGTGGAGGTTGTTAACTTAGAAGAAGATTAAAAGAATACATATCTAAATATATATATATATAAAATAAATACAAAAACATATAAAAATATAAATGTAAACAAAAATATTAAGTATATACATAAAGGAAAAAGATAAGAAAAATATTTAGATTTATACAGTATATACTTTAAGTCTTATTGTGTTAGGATAGTGTCGTTATCTAATTTATTAAGCTATACTATGTTTTATCCTAGGGTACTTCGTAGGTAAACTTGTTTACCAATAAAGTTAGTGTTGGGAAACGAGAACGATTATGATCCCTTTGTGACCACGTCACAGTCACCTGATGCTCCTCAACCCATATGCATCCCAACAATGCACGTCTCCTTGGATTGCTCGCCAGCAAAAACACTCAAGTTCTCTCTTGCAGTTTTGTCATGGATGGAAGAAGGAAGGAGAAAGAAGAAGGAAAAGGATGCAAGGATATACGTGGTTTGGCAAACTGCCTACTCCATGGGGTGCTGGTGCTATCTTGATCTTCGTATTGCCAACAGGCTTTCTCATGAACAGATCACTCTACACTTTTCTCTCCCACACTTGCGCTGTCACAGTTCTTCTCTACTGTGCTCACTCTCTTCTCTCTTATAGCAGCACTACAACTATCTTCCTTACAACCTTACAGTGGATAGGTGTCTCGAACTTTTTTGAAATTACTTCTTAAAAATGTATGTTTGAAATATTTTAATTTCACTGCAAGTGCACGGGTTCAAATGTAATTAGTGTGCAACCACCGGCATGTTGGTACCCAACCTTGGCAGCCGGCTCCCCAGACTCCCCCAACTGAGTGGGCATGCTCCACCCTTATGGGGTGGCTGGGTAAAACAAGTCGGCTGACTACCGGCACACCAGTAAAATACCCGAGTGGCCGACCTCTAACTCTCTCACCAACGTGCAGGTACGTTCGTCGACACGCCCAGTCTGACCTCCGAGATAAACGCATGGCAGCCAGACTCCTAGCTAGTGGAAAGCTCTGACTCTCCACTACAACCCATTCCACTGAATCACCGTCCTCCCGATGCCCCGAAAAGGCTTCCGGGATGAGGCCACCGACATGATTCCTTGCCGACCCTGGCCAGACTGGGTACATGAACTCTTGTCCCAAGTAGGAGAGGCAGAATGTCAGGTGGACGCCGGGTAAGGGGACTCAGTAGTCTGGCGTTCCAACCAGATATCTCACCAGACCTTCGGCTCTTCAGCCAACGGTCCATAATGGTGACCACCACGCCTTTCTCTCTCTCTTTTTCTCATTGGATCCCTTGTGAATCCTCGCATTGGTGGTTTCACTTGCTTTACCGAAAGGAATAAAACTATTCCTCTCGATGCCTTGGAAAGTCTTCCAGGATGAGGCCGTGTTTGGCTGGGTCGACTATCTTCATTTTCCATTTTTAGAGCCGGAGAGAGGCCAGAATTACCTAGGTAGTTTGGGGGTGCCTAACACCTTCCCCAACAGTACCTTGAGTCCTATATCTAGTTCTCTCATTTTTCGCATGGTTTCACATGGTTTTATACCATTTCTGCGGTTTTTATCATTTTGATGGCAGAAGAATACTTCCCCATCAGGTTTTCCTTATTTTCAACACAAAAATAAGGTGGCGACTCCATTTAACGAGCCATCCACCCCACGTGGCGATGTGCTCCCTCAATCACCTTTCAATTCTCTGTACCTTGGCCCATCCGTCGAATCTACTAGTGGAACCCCATGGGCTTCCAGGTGATAGCCGGATGAAAGAGAGGGTACAAATTTTTGGCGACTCCGCTGGGGAGACTCGTTGCGTTTTATCGATCAAGCGACTCAGACTCTCGCTCGGATGGCTCTTTTACAGTCGGTCTTTTGTTTTCCATTAGGATTTTTTAGCATACCTGCCGCATTTGCTAAGTGAAGTCGCTTTCAAATGCATCGAACCAAATCACCCTTCTTTGGTTCTCCTTGCAGACCTTTGCAATTCACTCTTGCAGTTATGGATCTCGCTAGCTCCCCCTGTCCAGACCCGTTCACAAGCAAGAGCTATGACCACTAGTTTCATTGCTACATCTGGGACTTCCCCCTTTGTCACTGCGACCAGAGGTAATCCCACCCATGCCAACCATCCACATCCTGGAGATGCCATGCCGCATACTGAAGAATATGATGTTGTCACCACTCTCGTGGCTGGTCAGTTCTTTTAGCTGCCACTATAGCTAGTGGCCACCACTACTACTGCCCTAATGCCGAACCTACAGAGGCAACTACTTCAGGGAATAGCCGAACTAGAAGCATCCTTCTGGAATATGAGTCCCGGCTCGTCGGAACCCTCTTGTTCGTTCCAAAACCTCTGTTTCTGTCTAGAGGCAATGCTCCCTCCCAACTTCAAGATGCCCGAATTGGTCAAATACAACGGGCACGGTGGCCCTCGCACACACCTCCAAGCTTACTGCAGCGACATGGTAGTGCTGCTGCACGAGGAGAAGCTCCTCATCCGACTATTCCAGAAATCCCTCTAAGGGCCGGCACTATCGTGGTACATGTCCTTGGACTTGACAAGAATCTACACCCGGGAGCAGCTAGCGTGCATGTTCCAAGAATAGTGCACTTACAACTTGGACCTGGCACCTAAGTTGGAGGACCTCCGCAACCGCTGCCAACATGAAAACGAGCCGTTTAGCGGCTACGTTGGCAGATGGAGGGCCCTGGCGTCCCAAATCCGGGACAAGCTAGCTGAAGAAGATTCCATGGACATGATTGTGTAGGGTGCCCAGCCATCCCTGGCAGTGCTCCTATGCATTCAGTCGTACACCACATTCTCCCAGCTGATCAAGGCCGGCAGCCGCCTGGTGGGGTTTCTAAAGTCGAGAAGATTCTCAGCCCTCCCCTTTGGACCCAACACTAGAGGAAACATTTGTCCCAGGCCACTAGCAACAAGCGACAACGGGGGCAACAATCATGGCTTCTGAGGAACGATAACGGGTGGTCGTGGCAGCCGCGCCCTCGCCATATCAGCTGCAATAGGTGTACACTTCAGCCTAGGAGTATCATCTACTGACCATCACCCCAGTTTAGCAACCGGTCTACACGGCCCGACCAGCACCAAATTAGTAGCCTTGGAGGCCAAGGACTCCATCACCAGCAGCCGCACCAAAGCTGCTGGTGTCACGGCAATGGCAGGCAGCAGCCCCAAGATCCTCTCGTCGAAGGAACCAGGGGCAAAATGGGGGCCAAATGGGTGCTAACCAATAGCGCCCCACCCAACAGCAGCCGCGACAACCACGCCAACCACCTATGCAGGTGCAGCAGCCGTGTGTAATGGAGTACACGCCACTCTCGGAACCACTGAGCCAGGTGTTCTGCAGGGCACAGACGCTACTCACACTACCCCTTGTCAGACCACCCCTAGCTGTTCTTCCCTCCTAGTACAACTTGCAGTAGTACTGCGAGTATCACCGATCTGCTGGCCACGCAATCGACCACTGTTGGACGCTGAGATAGGCCATCCAGCGTCTCATCAACTCAAGAACCATCGAGCTTCAATAGCCTCCTGCATCTCCTGAGCCGAGCCAGCAAACTTTCCCGAACCATGCAGAGAACTCTCTGGTGAACACTATCCTCCCAGATTCTGGTAACAGGAGACGACATCCGCTTGAAGGATTCCGGCCTATGTAGCTGGTGTCCACATATTCAACTAGACGCGAGCAAGGGACAAGGTGATCCCTCCCTTCAACATGACCATTGGAAGTTGGAACCTCCTAGTTGAACCCAGTCAACCTCATCTGTCTGGCCCACAACCCGCTGATGCTCGAGGAGCTCTGGCCGTATTACCAGGAACTCCAGTCCTCTGCCCTCACAATCCACAACCATCGAAGGAGGAGGAGGTCTTCTGGAAAACCCTTTGTTCGAGTGGCACCCATGGTCACCTCATCAAGGGTGTCGGGCGCCGAGACAGCCATCTCAGCTTGACCCAAGGTGATCCTCTACTCACCAGCCACCTCGGTCAGAGTGGCCATCCCAATGGTGCCCTTAGTCCCCAAGGTCTCGGCAGCCAATCTCACTCCCTCAGCCAGTGCTCCAACCGGCACAGTCACTTTAACAACTACAGCCCTAGCACCACTCCAAGCACATCGGGCAAGGCAGTAGTTCACGCCCCTTGACCGCGCCATCTGCTCCAGCCGCATCCACCTTTGAGCAGTGTAAGGGCAAGGAGGTAGTCGTCTCTCCAACTCCCGCCCCATTCCAGCAACAGCTGTCTGCATGCACGGCTATAACAAGGTCCAGCCAAGTATATCAGCCGAAGTCACGCCATGAGGGGATCTCCAACCTGGGAATGCCAAACCAACCGTCGGCCGGCAGCTGTCCACTTCACCAGCGACCACCTCACCAACACTGGCTGCCCACTCACTACTACCCACAGACTTGTTTGTCCAACTGTGGGGGATATGGGCAGATATCTCACTGTGGGATCTACTCCGGTTATCCACCGAGCACTAGGAAACCCTCCTCAAGGCACTACAGGTGGCAAAATTGAACCAAAGCCTCACTCCCGGAGCCATAGAAGGGATGGTGGCAACAGTGACAATCCCGTCTTTCGTCTACTTCTCAAACTTGGACCTCTCACCGGCCGGGACTAATCACAACCTATCCTTGTACATCCAGGTATAGTACAAGGACCTGTGCATCCCCATGGTCATGATTGATGACGGATCAGGGCTAAACTTGTGCCCACTACATGTCCTACACAAGTTGCAAATCAAGGAAGAAGACTTGCTTCCCATAGACTAAGTAATGAGAGCGTTCGACGACACTCTCCATGAAGCCAGAGGTGAGATTGTTCTTCCCCTCGTCATCGGACCGGCTTCCTTCAGTGTTCTGGTACACATGGTGGACATTCCCCCAAGCTACAACCTCATCTTGGGCCACCCTTTCCTCCACCAGAACTCCATTGTACCTTCCACACTTCACAGGATGCTCAAGTTCCTGTGGAAGGGGGAAGCCATTGTTATACTGGCAGAAAATTACTATCGTCCGAGACAGTCTGTGGCCACCGTAGCATCCTCCGGGTCGCAGCGCCCGACACCTGAGCTGACTGCCGCCGCCTCACCACCGACCCCTAGAACCCAGCCGCCTTTGACTATTTGTCTAGGTGCATGGAGCCTTGGGAGGACACCCCGTAGCCAGACCAGGAGCCAGAAGATGGTTTGCTGCAGTTGTTTGGAGAGTCTCTGGCAAGTAGTGAAGGGCCAACCCTTTGCTAAGCTCCCCCACCATCGTCCATCTTACGGGGAGGAGCTTTGGAAACAGACGCTGCGTCCGACTGGTTCGTACAAGGAAAGGGGACAACAAGGTGCGCTCCTTCCCCCTCTCCTTTGACTTAGCGCCACAACACCCACCTAATGACCAAGGTGGGGACCCTCCAGGCTTGTAGGTCATCAAAGTCAAGAGACAAGCCTAATGGCTTCCGGGCGACTCACGTTGGAACCCGCACCTTCAACAACAGGGCTTGGCATCCCAAACATAAGTTTGTCGGTAGCTTCGTCCTTAGAAGCCACCAACTCGGCAACCCGACCAAGTTGGTTGAGGCTTGGCAATCATACCAAGTGTCTTGCTCAGCATAGGGTACAGTTGGGAACCATCCGGTTGCCGGTGCTATCATCCGGCAGCTGTCAACCTTTTGCAGGGGTGTGCACCACAGAGTCAGGACAGCTTGCCTACTCAGTCTAAGTAACATCCTCTATGAGTAGACCACTGGCCAACATCACGAGGTAGAACTAGGGGCATTCTGCCCCTCCCCCACCACAGTCACCCGAACAGGTGAATGTGACCAGCCCGTTGCACCCTCGTACGAGACTCTATCTGGTTTTCGCCTCCTATCGACTCGACAGCCGGGTCGTCCAACCAAGGCAGAACTAGGGGCATTTTGCCCCTCCCCCTCTTTATGCGCCAGGCGGCCAGAGCAGCAGATGAAGTTTGATGGCCTCACACTTCAAGCAGGCGTGCATGACAAATCCGTCACCTTCTCCTCAAGAGCTATGAAGTCATAATTTGTGCATTATACACATACTTATCTCATGCAAATTAGAAGTGCATATATGATTATCATGCTTTATTAACTAGAATTGCATATAGATTTGGATTTTCATGAAATGCATGAATATGATATAATTTAATTAAATAATGCACAACTAAGACTTCAACTATCATTTTTAATGGGCATGACATGTAGGGCAACACTCATGATCATATCATATCATATCAATTTATTTTGCAAAGTCTTGGTTCCTTCACATTTTTATTTGTCTTGTAGGAATAAAGTGAAGGCAAGGGCAAACTTGGGCCATGGAAAAAAAAAAGGTTGTTATATAAAGACCCAAGAAGCCAAAGAAAGGGGGTTCTTCCCCATTTTCTTCCTCTCCCATTCCTCTCATCCTCCCCCATTTTTCTTCTTCTTCTTCATTTTCTTTAGGGCACACAAGGGGCCATAGCTCCTTCCTCTCGTGGTGGAGACCTTGGAGGATGCCGGCCTTCACTCTTCTCCTCATCTTCTCTTCATCCAAGGGGCATGTGACATCTAGGGCATGGTCTTGGAGAAGGTGACGTGCTAGAATCTTGGAGCTTGTGGCTTAGAGAGGGTGAAATCCAAGAGTTGAAGCCAAAGGAAAGAAAGGGGGCATTGGGTGTTGGTTCAAGGTAGAGGAGTTGTCCGATCTTCCCTTTCCCTACCCTTGGTGACGTGAGGAAGCTATTCCAGTCAAGGAAGGGGTGGCTTTGTTGCTGAAGACGTCCCCTCTCCACCATCATTCAAGGTTTTGGAGTGAAGGTTCAACCCTTGCCCTATTTGCCTTACTTTATCTAGTGTAGGATTGGGGTTTGTTATCTTTTGTTATTCCAATTTCATACCTTGAATTAAGACAATATTTCTTACTATTTTGAATTAGGATTCAGATCATTTGAAGTTTACTTGATTCATATACAAAAACCCCAAAAATATACTTTGATGCATGTGTGAATGAATGATGTTTGGAATGTATGAATGTTGAATGTGTTGAATGTTTTGAATACGAATTTTTTATGAGATTTTCTAGCATTTTTAAGGGCACGTCCTAGATGTTTTGAGGCTTGTTTCCTACTGAAAATAGGGTGTTCTTACGTGCACGTTTGTTAGCTGGAAAATATTGGTTCGATTTGAGAAAGTTATAGGGAAAGAAAGAGGTTGTAGTGATTGAAAAATTGCATTTCGGATTTCTGTTTTGTACCCTATTTTTCCATAATATGGGAGGTAATTATTAATTAATTCATGCATAATATCTCATTGTTCAGAAATAATATTCGATGAATATAAAAATTATCGTTACGAAGAAAATTACCGTTTCATTTGAAAATGAGATTTGAAAGGTTTCTATTGTACAAAGAAAATGGTGACAATGATAAGTTATTTATTTATTTATTTTTAATTATTTTTTATATTTTTAAAATTTCCTTTTAAATTTAGGTCACGAGCGTTTTCATATTTAACAAATAATAATCTATAACTGTTAGTCAACTTTATAAAATTAAGCATATTCGTACATAATTATAATAAACATATGTGAATGGGTGCGTGCGTCTGAAACAACTTTTAGCTTATTTAATTGTTAATTAGATCACATTAAAAAGTGATATATTCAAAAGTAAAATAAATTTTTTATTAAAATTACTATTTCATTAAATAAACGTTATTTTTAAATCGTAACTTTTTTTTTTAAGAAACAACTGCAATACTATTCTTAAAATTGCACTTCCGAGTTAAAATAGATGCAACATTTAATTTTATTAAAGTATTTTTTTCCCTGACAGCACATTTTTCATTTAAATCATTAATACATTTGAAGCATTAATGTCTTCCAAGGCATTCTTGCACTGCAATACTTTTATTTGTTCTAATTTTGTTGCTTCGTCGCTAAGGCATTCTCTATGCACCTGTAGGTTGTGCAGGTCAAAGTAAATTCTTGTCATTTGATCCAGCAACAGTTACGTACGTACGGTTTTACATTTTAGTTTTAATAATTAAAAAATTAAAAATAAATTATAAAATAAAAATTTATATATAAAAATATATAAGAAACTAACGGCCCTACTATCCAACAAAAATTCGATCCAAGTGGCCAGTGTTTATAACCAAATGTTCTGTACTTATCGTCGAAGAAGGTTTGGTGTCGATGGAGAGGAATGGTAGATGGACGATGCTAGACCGTGGGATCAACGTCAACGAGACAAAGAAATTAATAAGAAGGTTTTTAAAAAAAGGCCAGTGTGCAGTTTTTAACCAGTGTGTATTTTATTTTATTTTGTACGATGTATCGTAATATTATTTATTAAATAATTTTTACATAAATTACTATGCATTATATACGACGTTTTGTATAAATATTTATACTATTATAATAATTAATATAATAAATAATATTTATTATTCTATTACATATTTTATTTATTATTTAATATAACTTTAAACAAATATTATCGTCACTTTTCTGTCATGATTAACTAACTTATAAAAAAGGGTAAACTTCACCGCACTTTAACTCAACAGTCAACACAAAAACAAACAAGACCAATGTCATTAATTACCCCATTTTTATTTTTTATATCTTACGGAAAATCTGAAGACCTTTGTAAATAAATAATACCGTGTTGATTTGTTTTGATCAACTTTATAATAAGTAGTATCATGCTTATTCTTCTGGATATCGTTTGTTTATGAGTTTTTTTTATTAGATACTCTGTTATTCACTATATACTATAATCATTTATAATAATGTTTATAAAATAATTTTAACATTTTACGTTAAAAAATTATATTAAAATATTTATGTTGTAAATTATATAATTTTAAAAAAATATAAACTTCACATCATATAATTATATTTCTTAAATAAATACACTTTAATCGTATCGTGTTAATTAATAATTTAAGTAGAAGACTTTGGCATAATTCATCACGTTACCCTTTTTTTTTTTAAGAAAAGTGTTACATTTATAAGTGATATTCTACTTCTTCCTGTAAAATATCAGTTTTTTATAAGTTGTAAATGATTGAGCTCTTATAGTAAAAAAAAATAAATTAGTACGATTTGAGAAAGTTACAGGGAAAGAAAGGGGTTGTAGTAATTGAAAAACTGCATTTCAGATTTCTATTTTGTACCCTATTTTCCCTAATGAAAAACTGCAAGCACACGGTGCTATTGAACAATGTCCCATATTATTTCTATTTTCTTGGATGGGAATTTCGGTATTTTAATAGCTTGTTGAGTGCTTGAAAAGCTCCATTTTATTTCACGTTAATTGGATGCGAATGGAGTGAGTTATAGATATTTCAATTTGATTGCGCTTACAACTAGCTATTGCAGTTTTTGGTTTTGAAATTCCAACCATGTAGGGAATGGATTTAATGTTTGAATGAGATTTAGTTCCCATTTCACTTGATAATTTTAGACTTTCGACATTCCGCATCTTAGCGCTTTCATTAATCTTCATAACCCGAATATCTGTGGGATCAATTCGTACTCGCCGTGTTACTTCAATAGCACTGTGTGCTTGCAGTTTAATTTAGCGATATTAAAAATACCGTACAAGTAAATGACGCCGTTGCCGGGGATTTGGTGTTATTTTGTTGTTTGATAGTGTTTTTGAAAGTCTTGATTTTGTTTGGAAGTAAAAGTCTATTGATTAGTTCAAGTGAAAAAAAAAAAAAAAAATGTTTCGGTTAAACTTAATTGTTAAGAACTTCTTTATATTGTTGCTACCTTGTTACTCGTTTTGATTAGAAATTGTTATTTTGTGACTTGGTAGGCTTGAACATATTGTAGAAGTTCTTGTTATTAGTTACATCTTACTGTTTAGTAGTTTATATTCATTGTTAATTGAAATCATTGTGGTTGTTTGATTTTATTGCCTTATTTGTTAAAAATGGAGCCGAGTGATTTCTATTCATATTATTCGCATGTGAATGAAACTCCTAGGTGTAAAGGTTGTGATTTAGTAGGTCAAATAGAGCAGGACTGCACTTTTGCGTGGTTTCGAAGCAACATGAGTCAATCAAACTTAGAGCAAAATAGTGAATTTAGGTCTTCTTGGGATCCTGTTTCTTCTAGCGAGGATAGTTCCACATCTATGATAAGGAGTGTGGCTCAGCTACAAGAGACTATGGCTAAGGTCGAACAGGAAATTGCTTTGATAAGAAGCACCAGCCAGGTTTATGGTGGTGTGGTCGTAGTCAATGAAGTAGGAGAGTTCTGCACGATAGGAGAAGTAGAAGAAGAGGGTAGCAACCAAGGCATGGATGATAGGTTTGATCCTGTTGACTTCAGAAGTGACAAGCAGGAGTCAGCCCAATTTTATGAGTACAATGAAGAATTAGTTTTATAACCCGATGAAGGAATAGAAGCAATGCCTCAACATCAAGAAGATGAACTAGAGGAAGAATGGTTACAAGAGGCAGAAAAATTAGAGGAGTTATGTGCAACATTAAGTTTGGAAGATGGATTAGAACCTTTCCCATCGGAAACAGTAGTTGATGAAGAACCTAGGGAGATGTGTATATCCCTAAGATTAGGTAGGCAAATAGAAAGCACTAAGGAGTCAAGCCAAAATAGGGATGTGCAAGATGACCCTTCCCAAGTAGGGTGTAGGAACAAGAGTTTAGAAGATCCGGGGAAAGAAGTGATAGAGAATAGGAATGCCTATGAGGAAGTAGATCCGCAGGAGAAAATAGATGAGTTAGATGATGACATAGTAGTGGTGGATAAGGAGGCTGATGAGAGAAGAACTAAGGAAGCCGTAGTTGCCCCATTCCCACATAGGTTGGCAGATAGAAAAGAGAATACCCACCTAGAGGCCGTTTGTACCCTCTCTTTCATCCGGCTATCACCTGGAAGCCCATGGGGTTCCGCCGGCTCCGCTGGCGGATGGACCGAGGTACAGAGAATTGAAAGTTGATTTTGGGAGCGCATCACCATGTGAGGTGGATGGCTTGTTAAACGGAGTCGCCACCTTATTTTTGGGTAGAAAACAAGGAAACCCGGATGGGGAAGTGTCCTTCCACCATCGAAAAAATAAAACCACAAGAATGACGTGAAATTGTGTAACGATATACGAAACATGAGAGAACTGGATACGGGGCTCAGGGTACTGTTGGGGAAGGTGTTAGGCACCCCCAGACAGCCCGGGCAATCCTGGCCTCTCTTTGGCTCTAAAAACGGAAAAACACAATAGTCAGCCCGGCCAAACGTGGCCTCATCTTGTATGTCTTTCCAGGGGATCGGAAAATTCTCCGGTGACTGGGAACCACCCAGGTGTACATATTCATACACTTGGATGGCTGACGTCGGTAATGATGCATGCCGACGGCATCTTCCCGATAGTCTTTCTGGGGCATCGAGAGGGTAGCCTTACTCCTCCCGGAGATTGGGAACCGTAAGGCCGTACATGCTCGTATGCCCGAACGACCGACGCCGGCAAGGATGAATGTCGGCGGCGTCATCTCAGAAGTCTTTTCGGGGCATCAGGAGAGTAGCCTTGCTCCTCTCGGTGAGATATGTAGAAAATGGATAAAACGTGTAAAACACGTGGGGAAACTATGAGTTTCCACGTAAAAGGGCTTGACAGAGGGGTCGTGACCGAACTAAACTTGATTGTACCGGGTGGATTCACCCGGCCGGGAGGGAGGCTGCTGGTACCTTTGAAAGTGTATCCAAAGGAATGCCACCCGGGCATATCGTCCGACCTTTCCCCTCGCATGGGGAAGGCTTAGTACAGTCAGGACTCGAGGAAGACATCGCTAAATCATACGTAAAATGACAAGGAAGGAGGGGCTTACCTGCAGGGAATACTCACGTGCTACTTCCGAAAGCTGTCGTCGGCACAGTGAATACTCACGTCGTACTTTCCTTGATTCCTGGGCTTAGCCGGCTGGTTGCATGGCAGCCACCTTGTGGGTGCTGGCAGCTGGGTGATGAGGTGGAAAGCCTTCATGTGCTGCTTCTGAAAGCCGTTGTCGGAGTAGTGAACAATCGCATCACTCGCAGTTGTTAGGAATCGTTCAGCTTTCTTGGTTTCCGTTCAGCCATTTTTTGAATCGGCTGCCGCTTGGTTTTCTGGAATTCTTGTGGTTTCGTTTGCCTATAAATAGGGAGGTGAAGCCGTTTGAAATTTTTCATATCTTCTTCTCGTTTTCGCCTTCGCTGGTTTCTTCTCCCCATTTTTCCATCACCCTTCCTTTTCTTCAACGTTCCAATGCCTTGGACCAAGAACGGCATGGGCCATGACCGATGGTCGGCTGCTGTGTCTATGCGACAATGGCTCGAGACTTTGCCCCCGTCCCTAAGGGATCTGTCGGCGGAGGAGCTCGCCTGTCCCAATCGGGTAGAGGCCGTTCGTCTACAGGTTTTCTATGTGCTCATGGATGGCGAGTGTGATTCCCCTTCTGTCGAGGCCATTTCCCGATGGTGGCTGTCGAAGCGGCGCGGGGATTCTGGCACCTCCAGTTCTCGTTCGCCGGTGGATGACACAGACGGCGAGGCATCGGCGGAGGCTCCTCTCCAAAGCTTGCGACATTGGAGGCGTCACAAGATGCTGGTTGAGAGGTAGCGACTTCTCCCGGGGACTGTTGATGTGCTGCCAGTAATGCCCAATGATGCAGCCTCGGATGTGGAATCGGTCCGCTTGGTGCTTCCATGGTACCACACGACAACTGGTTCCGATGAGGCGGCAGCCAAAGGTGTCTCGCCTCCTGACAACTACCAGGAGTTGGTGCTCCCAGTGGATGGTCGTTTGGCTCTAAGGAATGTTTTATACGGCAGGTGGGCTGATTTCGACCTGCTGCTGGAGGTGGAGTAGCTGTTCGCCACGTAGGGCCTGCTCCCCTTCATTCGGGATTTTTGCCGCATGGAGACCGTCCCCGGTCTGGTGGCCGAGATGTACTCCAACCTATTTGAGGTGGAGTCACAACTCGTTCTCGGCCTCCAGGTCGGGCCGGCGGAACTCTCTGACGCACTCCTGTTCGAGGTGTTGGGCCTCTGCTTCACTGGCCTGGACGTCTTTGCCCCTCTGCCGAGCCTCCCTTGGAGTATCGATGACATCAACGCGGTAGTTGTCGCTGAAGTCAGCTCGGACCAGCGGGTAGTCAAGGCGCGTGACCTAAACCTGGTCGCCCACCTCGTCTCCTTTATCCTCAACAACACGATCCTATTGAAGGGAGGACATTGGGACAAGATTAGCGTGGTGACATATCTCACGACTTTCACGGTGGTATCTGGTTTCCAGGTGAATTGGGCGGCAGTGGTTCGACACCAGATGCAGAGCGTGGTCTACCCGGATCGGCGGCCTCCCAACTAGTTGCTGTTCGATGAGGCGATGGTCGAGCTGGCAAGCTTCCTGCGCATCTCGACCGGTGTCCGGCAGAAGGTCCCGCTCCTGACCTGGCCCATCACGATGGTTGATCTTGGCCGTTACGAGAGACTTGCTTCTAAGCGGTCTAGCTCGTCTATCGGGCCGTCAACTGGGTGTCAACAGATTGCTTCTACTGCTGCTTCATCGTTCACGGGTTGAGTTCCGAGTCAGAGTGCGGTTGCCGGTGCGTCTACCACGAAGTCCCTGCTGAGTGACTGTTTGTGCACGGTGATGGATCGCCTGAGTGCCCGGGACAACGTCCTTGTGCGGCTGATGAACCAGGAGGACCAGCTGGTCGGCTTGCTGGAGTGGATGGAGGCACGGGAGATTGAATGGGAGCGCCGGAGGTTTGAGCGTCGGAGGTTCGGACGTCGAAGGGATAGTGACGCGGAATGACCTTGTGTACTCGCAACCTGTTGTCTCATGTCTGTAATCTAAGGAATTGTCTAACTAATATCAATCCTATTTAGTGAAATATTTCCTATGGATTGTGTACCTAAGAACTTGTGCGTGTATGCGAGTAAGGTGCGAGGTAGTGATACGAAGAGGGCATTTGTACCATGGTAGAAGTGTCAGACGCCAGCATAAGCCGGATCGTTATGGCAGTTTTCGGTTGATGGTACTGGACAACCTGCTATTCCCTCCCCCCATCGGTCAGTCTTACCTCCGTGTGAGGCGACGTCTTAGCCAAATCGCAAGTGGCGGCCTCTAGTACTTTGGGATGGGTATCGCACGGTTGCAACCCTTCGCTCTATGGGTGTTTGTTCTGTCTGGGTCATTGTGTCCCGCGAGCGGCTGCCGGTTGGTTTACCCGGCAACCGACCATTTCCCCCACGTGATGGTGCGTCTGGTGCGGGTCCTCGTTCTGGTGCCCAGCTGACTGAGCTGGGCGATGTGTGTGGGCAGGTCACCTTTGTTCCTGCAAGGAATAACTATTGTCCTGACGTTGAACGTGGCCTAAGGTGTTGGCCATCTGTTGGTAACCACATCTTTTAAGCGGCAGCCGACTGATTGACCCAACTGGCTTGTTTACCTACACACTCATTCGTACGTTAGTTTCCAAGGTTGGGGAGGAAGTGTTGTTTCCTCCCCTTATCCGTGTATAAAAGTAGTGATGTGTGTGCTGGTGTTGAGACATTCCCTCGTAGCCCTTCCTCTCATGTCCTGCCTCATTGGTTCTATAAAATGGTGGGTGCCAAGCTTATTCATCGATGTTTTAGGAATAGTGGCACAGAAAAAGTGAGGGGATCATTCAAGTGGCTATCTGTGATGGAGTCCGCGTAAGGTGGCTGTTCCAACTCAATGGTGCTATCCGAACCTGTAGGGGACTGAAAGGTGGCTCACCTCACAACAAAAAGGGACCACTGGACATTCATACGGGTGTGTTTGGGAACGTGGTTCCTTTGTCCAATGGAAGTGACCCTTTGGCAATCAAGACAGGTTGAGAGGAGAGATCCGAAAGCTGTCCTTCTGCCCATAGTTATGCTGATTCTTCCTCACAAGTTTGCTCTAAGGTGCAAGGACGACGGATAGAGTAGTGTGGGTTCCGAAAATGTGGGCATCGGAACCCGGGGGTGGAAATGACTTTTAGCGGGATGCCAAGCCCAATGTTGCTGAGGTTGCAACTGTCAGTAGGTCTTCTGTGCGGGATGCCAAGCCCAATGACTTGATCATTTCAAGTTTTTGTTCTATCACCTAATTTGCACCATTCAGGATTCCTCAATCTTCAAACCTGCATCTCCTTGACGTCACCAATGTTCCACTCCGTTCTTGCAGATTTGGACTTCGTGTTTGAGATTAGTTTAATCGCATGCACCTATCGAAAAATAATTGACTATAAGAATTCAAAAATGAGTGCAACACAAGAAATTCCGAAATGGTCACCCTTCTTAGTACTACCATTGCCCAAACACACTTAACTTTGGTGTTCTATTGCGATCCTGCGCTTTTGTGTTGTTATGGTCCCACAAGACACAAAGTTGGTTACACCTGTATATGAAATCGCCTGCACCTAAAAAATTGTATTAATTTACATTTAATTTCATTTTGTAAATTTTATCTTTCGACGAAATTGAAGAAAATGTTGCAATATTTGACTGCTACGTTTATTCAAAGTCTTACAATTTTAGAATTTTTGACTATTTCGAAGATTTATGAGAATTAAAGAAGAATTGATCATTTCAACTTCTAGTTCTCTCACCTTATTTGCACCATCTGGGATTCCTCAATCTTCAAACATGCATCTCGTCAATGTCACCCATCTTCATCTCCGTTCTCGTGGATTTCAAATTCGTGTCAGAGATTAGTTTATTCGCATGCACCTATCGAAGAACAATTCACTATACGAATTCAAAAATGACTGCAACACAAGAACATCCCAAGTGGTCACCCTTAGTACTACTCTTACCCAAACACATTTAAATTTGTATTTCTGATGGGATCTGATGCCTCTGTGTTGGTGTGGTCGCACACAACACGATGTTGGTTACACATGTACATGAAATTGTCGCACGTATACAATCTATTAATTTACATTTAATTTCATTTTTAAATTTTCTCTTTTGATGAAATTGAAAAAAATGTGACAATATTTGATTGCTAAATTACTATACAAATTCAAAAATGACTGCAACACGAACTTCCCAAGAGGTCACCCATTTTAGTACTACACTTGCCCAAACACACTTAATTTTGGAGTTTTAATAGGATGCAGTGCTTTTGTGTTGGTATGGTCGTACGCGACACAATGTTGGTTACACATATGTATGAAATCGTCGCACGTAAAAAATTCATTAATTTACATTTAATTTCATTTTTTTAAATTTCTAATTCAACGAGATTGAAAAAACTGTTGCATTATTTGATTACGACATTTTTTTAGAGTCTTACAATTTTAGAATTTTTGATAGTTTTGGAAGATTTATTGGAATTAAAGAAGACTTGATCATTTCAACTTTTAGTTCTATCACCTAATTTGCACCTTCCGGGATTCCTCAATCTCCAATCCTGCATCTACTTGACATCACCAATGTTCCACTCCATTCTTGCGGATTTTAACTACATGTCAGAGATTAGTTTAATCGCATGCACCTGTTGAAAAATAATTGACAATACGAATTCAAAAATTAGTGCAACACAAGAACATTCGAAAAAGTCACCCTTCTTAGTACAACTCTTGCCCAAACACACTTAACTTTGGAGTTTTATTGGGAACCTGTGCTTTTGTGTTATTACAGTCGCACACAACAAATTTTTGGTTACACTAGTATATGAAATCGCATGCATGTAAAAAAATGTATTAATTTACATTTAATTTCATTTTATAAATTTTCCCTTTCGACAAAATTGAAAAAATTGTTGCAATATTTGATTGCTACATTTATTCAAAGACTTAGAATTTTAGAATTTCTGACTATTTCGAAGATTTATGAGAATTAAAGAAGACTTAATCATTTTAACTTTTAGTTCTCACACATTATTTGCACAATCTGGGATTCCTCAATCTTCAAACATGCATCTCCTCCATGTCACCCATCTTCCGCTTCGTTCTTGCGGATTTCAACTTCGTGTCAAAGATTAGTTTAATCACATGCACCAGTCGAAGAATAAGTGACTATACGAATTCAAAAATGATTGCAACACAAGAAGTTGCCAAGAGGTCACCCTTCTTAGTACTACACTTGCCCAAACACAATTAACTAGGGAATTCTCTTGCGATCCAGTGATTTTATGTTTCTTTGGTCAAACGCGACACAATGTTGGTAACACATATATATGAAATTGTCACATGTTAAAAAATAGTTTAATTTACCTTGAATTTCATTTTGTAAATTTTCACTTTCAACATGATTAAAAACTATTGGATTATTTGATTGCTTCATTTATTCAGAATCTTACAATTTTAAAATATCTGACTATTTGGAAGATTTACGGGAAATAAAGAAGACTTCATCATTTCAACTTTTACTTCTCTCACCTTGTTTGCATCATCCGAGATTTCTCAATCTCCAAACAAGCATCTCCTCAATGTTAGCAATCTTCCACTCTGTTCTTGTAGATTTCAACTTCGTGTCAAAGATTAGTTTAATCGCATGCATCTGTCCAAGAATAATTGACTATACGAATTCAAAAATTTGTGCAACACAACAATTTCCCAAGGGGTCACCCATCTTAGTACTACTCTTGCCCAAACAAACTTAACTTTGGAGTTGTGATGGGATCCAATGCTTTTGTGTTGCTATGGTTGCACACAACACAATCTTGGATACACATATATACGAAATTGACGCATGTAAAAAATTTATTAATTTACATTTAATTTCATTTTGTAAATTTTATATTTCGACAAGGTTGAAAAAATTACTGCATTATTTGATTGCTATATTTTTACATGGTCTTACAATTTTAGAATTTCTGATTTTTTGGAAGATTTATCGGGATTGAAGAAGACTTAATCATTTCAACTTTTAGTTCTATCTGCTAATTTGCACATTCTAGGATTCCTCAATCTTCAAACCCACAACTCCTCCATGAATGTTTGACTCCATCCTTTCAGATTTCAACTTGATGTTAGAGAATAGTTTAATCGCATGCATTTGTCTAAGAATAATTGAGGGATCCATTACTTTTGTGTTGGTATGGTCGCATAAGACACAATGTTGGTTACATATATATAAGAAATCTTTGCACGTAAAAAATCTATTAATTTACATTTAATTTCATTTTGTATATTTTCTATTTGAAGGAGGTTGAAAAAATTGTTGCATTTTTTGATTGCTACATTTTTTTAGAGTCTTACAATTTTAGAATTTCTGAATGTTTGGAAGATATACGCAAATTTAAGACGACTTGATCATTTCAAATTTTAGTTCTCTCACCTTGTTTGCACCATCCAGGATTCCACAATCTTCAAACATGCATCTCATCAATGTCACCCATTGTATGGTGTTTTTAATACCGCTAAATTAAAACACAAGCGCACGGTGCTATTGAAGTAACACGAAGAGTATGGATCGATCCCACAGAGATTCAGGTTATGAAGATTAATGAAAGCACTAAGATATGAAATGTCAGAAATCTGAAGTTATCAAGTGAAAGAGACACTAAATCTCATGCAAGCAATAATTGTATCTCCCACAACAATTGGGAGTCAAAAGCTCAAAACTGCAATAGCTTGCTGCAAGCACAATCCACTTGAAATGCTTATAACTCACTCCATATGCATCCAATTGACGTGAAATAAAATGGAGCTTTTCAAGCACTCAAAAAGCTATTAAAATACGGAAATTTCAGTCCAAGAAGTTTGCCAAAAATAGGGGAAAACAGAGTACAAAATAGAACTCCGAAGTGCAGTTTTTCAATCACTACAACCCCTTTTCTTCCCTATAACTTTCACAAATCCAAGAAATACTTTTCATCCAACAAACACACGTGAAAGAACCTCCCTTCCAGTAGAAATAAATTCTAAAAACACCTGGGACGTGCCTTTAAATGGGTTGGAAAAACTCGATAAAAACTTGGATTCAAAACAGTTCACAAGATAAACCATTCAAGCATTCATCCATTCATTCACACATAGAATAATTCTAACATCAGGGGCATATAATTTCGGTTTTTTATGACATCAAATACCATCTGAATTCTACAATGAAACAACTATACTAACCTAATACAAATGTAAAATTCTGAGATCATAGATCCAACCTCACAAGATTGATACAAAACAAGATAAGTAACTAGGATAGCCAAGGGTTAGAACCTTCATCCAAAGCCTTTGGTTGGTAGTAGCAAGGAGACTTCAACAGCATCAAGACCACCTCGTCCTTGGCTGGAAATGGCTTCCAATAGCACCAAGCACGGAGAAAGGGAGCTGCAGCCTACCTCTTTGAGTGCCTTCAACCACTTCACCTCACGGCCCCCTTCTTGACGGCTAGGGCAACCTAGATTTTTTCCCTCTCTCAACCACGACCTCCACGCAACCAAGCAGCCAAAGCTCCTCTCCAAGACATGCTATCACCTCGAGCTTGAAGCAAGGAAGTATGGATGAAGGTTGGAAGTCTAGGTCGGCGTCCCTCCAAGAAGCCCTAGCCAAGAGGAAGGAGCTACGGCACCCTTGGCCTCCTAAAACAAAAAAGAAGGGAACGAGGAGAAGGGAGGCTCGAGATTTGCTTCAAGGTGGAGGAACTGGGGATCCCTAATTCGTGAGCCTCCCCCTTCTATTTATAGGAGTCCACAATTTTTCATTCTTCCCAAGTTGCCCATGTGGTCCCAACATTATTCCTTCAAAAATAACACACAAGGGTTACAAGCACAATGAAATAAAGTATGATATGATCAAGAATGTTATCTTACATGTCATTCCAATGCTAAATGATAGTTGAAGTCTTAGTTGTGCATTATTTAATTAAGTTATATCATATTCA